>BJCM01068543.1:0-17223 GCA_018326385.1 Flaveria bidentis
AATATTTATATATGTGGCCTTGATTCAACAAACACAAGTGTTCCAAAAATGGAAAACCCCGATCGAAAAACATGGGCTCCGGCTACGGCATCCCACAGCAACGACGCTAGGCTAGCGATCATGGAGCTCGCGAACATGATCAGCGTCCCCATGTCGCTCAACGCGGTCGTTCGCCTAAATGTCGCTGACTCCATGTGGCAAAACGGCCTAAACACCCCACTCTCCGCCTCCGAAATCCTCTCCCGTATTCTCCCTGCTTCAGGCCAAGGAGATCCCGAGAACCTTCAGCGTATTCTCCGCATGCTCACCAGCTACGGTGTTTTCAACGAGATCATCAGCTCTGGTGATGCACCAGAACGAAGGTATATTATCAAAACATCAAATAGTTAGAAAGAAGTTTTATATGAATTACGTTTATTTGTATATATAGAAACTGATGTGTTAATGTTGTTATATCACTATATATTGTTATACGAAGATACTCGTTGACAGATATTGGGAAAACACTAGTGACGGACGAAAACGGTTTGTCATTCGGTTCTTATGTGTTACAACACCACCAGGAGGAGCTGATGAAGGCGTGGCCGCTGGTGCACGAGGCCGTGGTGGACTCGTCCACCGAGCCTTTCGTGAAAGCGAACCGCGGTGAGACGGCTTACGGGATCTACGGGAAGAAGCCGGAGATGAACGATCTGATGCAGAGGGCAATGTCGGGGATTGCGGTTCCTTTCATCAAGTCTGTTCTGGACGGTTACGATGGGTTTGACGGTGTGAAACGATTGGTGGATGTTGGTGGCAGTGCTGGGGATTGCCTGAGGATGATTCTAGAGAAGCATTCCCATATTAAAGAAGGGGTTAACTTCGATTTGCCTGAGGTGGTTGCAAAAGCTCCTAAAATTGATGGTGTGTGAGTGACACTTTCACGTGACATTCATTAAACACAAGTTACTTATACATGTGAAGAGTCATGTTTGATTTGTGTGCAGGTGTCACACATGTTGGTGGGGATATGTTCAAATTTGTTCCGGAGGGTGATGCAATTTTCATGAAGGTAATAAATTACCCAAATGCTTTCTTGTGTTGTATAATATTTTTTAATCAAACAACTAATGATTTTAGAAAGTGGAATACGTATTACCAGTCACGCACTTCTTGTAGCTTTTTAAATCATTTTGTACATTTGTCTGTCCACGAACCATCAAATAGTAAACTTATCATAAATCTAAGTCATTGAATTCTAAAGGATATTTAACGTAAAATAATATAATTAGATTTAGGATTAGATTAGGTTTCATTTGCAATTTATTCATACTTTACTCTTTTAAATAGTTGATTATCAATAATATGAGATCATAGTTTACAACGTTTTTCATTATTTTTATAAAAGAAATTTAGTGGGGTCGCATAAATGTGATGTTGGAGAAATAGGTAAACTTAAGTTTGAGTTTTCACCAAGTGTAAAAATGAGTTTTTTAGCCATCATTGGATAGGAAATAAGTGCATGCAGGTAATGCTAATATAATTCTTTCATTTTGAGTTTGTGTTGTGCTATGTTAGAGCTTCGTAATAATCTAAACCGCTTTGAAAATGGAGTTTAATTGAATCAGATATCCTCGAAGTTGTGTGATTTAACTTGTTAAAGCTACTAACAATGAGAAGCAAACGTGGTGGAACTTATCCTATATATACGGGATGACAAAACTTGAGTGCTTAATTAGTAGGAACCTTTAAGTTAGTTTCTATTCATTAAGAAAAATAGCAGTACAGAAAGTTGGGTGACCTTTTAAGGTGCGAAGGCGTGGGCTTTTGGCGAGATCTGATGCAAACAAAGAAAAGTTTTTGCTGACTACCAAAGGGTTAATAAGAAGCAATTATATTAATAAGATAAATATGCATTGAAGACATTTAACACAATTTATTTTGAATTAACTTGTCTTGAATCTATTTTGACTTTGTTTCACTATCAATACTAATATGAGGCTTGGTTGAAAGGCACATAAAAATTCAAAGTAATTCTAACCACATAACAAAACAAATTCCTCTAATAATATATTTTGGGGGCTAGTGTCTTCCTCAGTGATTCCTCTCCTGTGACTTAAAAGACAAACAAGTTTTATTGAGAGGCTCAAAACTTATTTTTTCAAACCCATGTTGAAAATGAACCCTCAACCATAAACATTGGTTTTGTTTCTTTTCATCATCTTTATCTTGTAACTATTTAAGTTAATGTTAGAAAATTCTTAATAATCAGTAACAACAAATTGGATGTAATATCGATAAAGAGAACACGATCAGCAGCACAAAATAATCCTACAAAACAAAATTAGAGAACAAAAACAACAGGAGAAGAACCGTGCTTGTGTTTAATACAATTGTCTTAAACAGATTTGTCGTCTGTTCTTAGTCATGTTAGAAATGCCCGAGAAGCCTCTAGACTACACTTTAAAAGACTAAATAGGTATTGTTTTCTACTTGACAACTTTTAAGTGTTTGAGGTTATTGAAAGAATTTACTCCCAACCTAAGGAATAGGATAGTAACATTCAAGCTTAGACTATGGTTGATACTTGGTAGCAATCAAAATTTCTATGTTGTAACTATGTGTTAAATGGCTTGTCGTATGTATTGTATAACATGAATAATGATAGGAATCCTTAGACACTAAGTAAAATATGGAAGATGCCTTAAAGAGTTTTTTTTTTGTGGTTCGTTTTTTAGACTATAAAATGGTTGCTTTTAATTGTAATTAGTGAAGTTAGAGAGTTACACACTATAGTTTATGACATCTACATCAAGGGTATGTCTAGGTGCAGTTAAGCAATAGTCAATACAATCAGTCTCACAGGGAGGAGAGTGTTAGAACACTAATAAATCAAATAGGGAATCGGGTTTATAATAAAGATACTAAGAACACAAGTAAGTGAAAGAGATAGAACAAGAACAAGATTAGTATGGTTTTCAAGAATGTTGTATATTGCTCTCAAGTTCTATTACAAGTGTTACAAAGCATAAGATAAATACAAGAACCCGATATACTTTATACAACATCCTACAACCGACTATACTTTGAAAGCCAGCTGGAAACACTAATCTAGACAACAAGATCAATGTACAGTCGAAAGATAGATTGCCTTTTGACTTGTGACTATGACATGCCATAGCTTACATCCTTATATATTAAAAGAAGGATAAAAGGTATAAAGTAGAACGTTACAGACTCCAAACCATAATCTATAGTTTACAAAAACATGGACATTTTCACCAACTTGTATAAGTTGGTGAGACTTCAAAGTGGCAATGGAAAGTTGGTCAGCTTTATGCAAAAGTTGATCAAAAAAAGCATGTCTTCTCTATCATAGACATCTTGACATTCTTGATATCTGATGCATACCATCTATCTAGAATTGAAGTAAAAGTCCAAGATAGGATGGTTCTTCCAACAGTAAGAAGCTCTACTTATGTTGGAGTTGGTTGAGCAGCCTTTTCTTGAGCTACCTCAAGATGCTCTAACTCATCTTGAAGTGTGGAGGTGGATGCCTTAGACTTCTTCTTCTTCTTAGTGTCCCTTTTCATGGCCATCCATTTCCTCCTATTTTGATGACTTTAACTAAGAAGACTGGCCTTCAGCACCAGGTTGTTCTTGTGTGTCTTTCTCAGTTGGGTCCTCTTCCTTCATAGGTTTAGAAGGAGAGGGTTCAGGACCCTGCTATGGATCAAAAGATGAAGTTGGTTATGGTTTAGCTCTAGGTCTAGGTTATGTTGTCTCTTGGGGGGTTCAACCTTGACCTCAACTTCAGGAGGAGCTTGTCTTGGTAGAGAATGTAAGTCAATAAGATTCCCCCTTTTAATCTTCTACTTGAACACTCTAATATGCTCATCCATAGTGGATTGACACATTAGACCAAGCCTACTTCCAGAGAACCCATACAACTTCATGAAGCTCATCATCCTCTTCCTATTTGCAAACTTCTTTTGTCTCTTTTGGATGATGACTCTTGACTTTGCAACTTCGTCCCTCATATTTTTCTTAATAGTTTTTTGTTCTTTCATTACTTGTTGTTCAAGCTGCTTAAGATACTAAAGTTCTATGTACTCATATGATAAGAGAAGAAGTGTAGATGCTTGATAGAGGCCTGTGGCACTCAGGTAGCTAATCATGTTTTGTTTGTCTGCTTCCTTGTTTACATAAGGTTGTCTAGTTGCCATAACCTCTATCTTAAGGCTTTCTTGAACTGGGAAAAGGGTAGAAGCATGCTTCTAGAGTCTTTTTTGCCTCTTTTCTTCTTTGATCTTAAAGAGTAATTCTGCATCCTCTACCTCATTCCTATCCTTTGATAACTCTATGTCAGCCATGGCTTTAAGCTCTTTTAAGGGAAGATGAGTATTTGGCTTAGGGATAGCCCTGATTGCAGCTTCCATGAAGCTTGGGGACTCACTTGAACTCTCTTCCCTTAGCTTCCTTTTCCTCTCTCTCTCCTCCTCCTCCCCTCCTCAATCTCCTCAGGAGTCAGTTTTCTTTCCCTTGTCACTCACAGGCCTTGGTGACTAAGAGTGGAGAGAGTTTTGGCCTTTATCACTTGGTTCAGCAGTTAAGCTTTGGCTAAAGAGAGGTTGTGAAACATCTTTACTAGCTGATGTCTCGCTGAGGATAGAGGATATTGATGTAGTTCCTCTGACAAGGTTCACAAGGACTATCACTTGGCCTTCAGTCAAGTTTCCCCTTTGAAGCTAATCTTATGATCCACCTCAACATCTAGTTGACCAATGACTTACCTATTAGTCTTTGTCTTCTTCTTTGACTAAACTCTTCAATAATCCTTTATTGAATCTTCTCAGCCAGTCTATTAACTTTTCTATTTTGACTTGGGTAGGCAAGTGACATATGGACTAGAGGAAGACTGTCATAGTATTTCAGGGTCTGAAAATTGAAGACCTCTTGATACTCCTGATGTCTATGCAGTATTAGGTCTTTTCTATCAGCATCATACCTCCATCCTATTATTTCATTCTCAACATCATAGAGTGGGGTAAGCATTTCCCTTGGTATATCCTCCTCAAAAAAGCTTTGTATGAGTGAGTCCATATCAATGTGGATTTGAGGAGGTTGTTGAGTATGTACAATTACAAGTAAGGGTGGTGAGTACTCAATGTCCATACTCTGAGAAGAACTCTCAGTATCTATGATTGCTAGGACTTTCTCCTCTTTTTAGTAGCATCACCCTCTTGCATAGGTGAGTTGGAGGTTAGATCCATCATATCCATAGGTTCTTGTGGACATAGTTGAGTTCTTCTGAGAGGTCTCCTAACTAGTTTTTCCATGATATCAGAAATCTTAACTTGCTGATCCTTGACACTCCTTTGCATGGTAGTCACCTAAGATTTCAGGTGACTGGCCTTGGAAACTAAATAGGTGTAGGTTTTAGTCAATTTTTGCAACTTTAGTTTCATATTCCCTTCAACTTCATGAGAAGAATAATGCGTGCACAAGAGAATAGGACCAAGGTTTTCTTACTCATCACCAGCACTTTGTTCTTGCTTGCTAGAATTTTCCTGCACCATGACAGCTTTAGGTGAAGTGTCCAGGGGCTGCGTTCCCATGGTTGAGGTCTTAATTATGTAATCATTTGTTGAAGTGAGTGCCTCTTCCATATGGATCTCCTGAACATATTTAGGAAAATCCACCTAAGTAGTTAGTGGATGATGTGGGCTAGACATAGGAGAAACATGATTACTCATCTCTTCTTTAGTAGGAGTTGAGAAGAGAGACTCATGATACTCATTGAAGCCCATGTCTTCATTATCATAGAATTCTAGGTTGGGAGTGGGTTTATTAAGATCTAAAGGCTGAGAATGGTAAGTTTCTTCTATAGGTTATTCATTAGAGTTTTAAGATTCTAAGTGAAGGGTTAAGGCCATCGGGGTTGTGAGCTCATTAGGCTGAGCATGAGGAACCTCAACATTGATCATTGGTAAGATAGTTGTGGTTTTCTCCTCAAGAGAATTGGGAGCTCTAATGTCTATTTCCTCTTGCATGGATGGTGATATGGGGGCCTGCAAAAACTGAGTAGCTTGTGTAGGGGTTCATTTGGATTTTCTTTTGTATATGATTATTATTTTTGGTTATGTGGGTTGTTGAGAAGTAGAAAATGTGAGTTCAACACTAGCTGGTGCTGCTAGGTTGTCAACTTGAGCAATAAGCTCTTACATTTTTAGTAAAAGAGTTGTTTCTACCCCTTAGAAGACCACAATAGGTTTCCTCATAGTCTTGAAGATATCGGGCTTCGTCTATCCTAATTTTAAAACATTACTTGTTTCCCTTAACTTATAATATTCTAAGGAGTCCAAGTTTGCAAGTAAATTAGTATATACAAATTAAGAATACCTAAACTTGACCCCCTAAACCATCCTATGGACTATATAGGAAAGGTCGTTTGGAATTTGGTCCCATTCTCCATACTTGTTGGATAAAATTGGATGACAACATGAAGAAAATCTACTCAAAGTTAATCATCCCAATAGGTTATACAAGATATTTAAATTTATGTTCATCGAAAGCCTTTGTGGACAAGCCAACATATTGTTCATTTGTGTTAACTTTGATTAGTTTTATCAATCCGTTTTCAAAATAATCTCTAATTAAATAATACCTGATATTGATGTGTTTTTTCCTTAAGTGTTGCATAATATTCTCTGTGATAGAGATAGCACTATTTTTGTCTATGTGGATTGGAGCCTACTTGAAGTTGAATCCATAGTCCAAAATTTGATTCTAAATCCGAAGCACTTGAGCATAGCTAGTAGTAGCAATGTATTCAGCTTTAGCAGTTGACGTAGACACACATGATTGTTTCTTGCATCACCATAAGATTATCCTTACACCAAGGAATTAACATCCCCCAGATGTAGGCTTTGTAGTCATGTTGCAACCACCATAGTCACTATCTATATAGGCATACAGATTTAAGTCAGAATTTTTTGGATACCAAAAGCCTAGTTTATGGGCACCTTTAGATATCTAAGAATTCTCTTGACAAAAACCAGATGTAACATCTTAGAGTTGGCTTGATATTTTACATATATCCATGTAGCAAACATAATACCAGGCTTGTTATCTATGAGGTGCATAAGAGACCAAATCATAGCTCTATAGAGATATTCATCTACACACTCCCCTTTAAGATTAGGTCCAAGGGAGTGGTTTCGAGCTATGGGTGTCTTTGCAACCTTACATTGAGTCATATTGAATATTGTAAGTATGTCTAGCGCATACTTTCACTGACTTATGAAGATGCCATTGTCAACCTGCTTCACTTGAATTCCTAGAAAGAAATTGAGTTTCCCCATGACATTTATTTCAAATCCATTATTTATCAGCTTCTCAAAATATTTGTTGAGCTTTGGCTTAGTTGACCCAAAGATAATATCATCTAAATAAACTTGAACCAGCATCAAGTCATTCTCTGTTCCTTTGATGAAGAGTGTTCAATCTATAGTACTACTCTTGTAGTCATGCTGATAGAGAGACTGAGATAGTGTCTCCTACCACTTCCTTGGAGCTTGGTACAGTCTATAATAAGCTTTATCAAGCTTTCAAACATAATCAGGATAATCTTGGTTAGAAAAGTTGGGTGGTTGTTTGACATACACGTCCTCATCTATCACTCCATATAGAAAATCACATTTGACATCAAGTTGGTAAACCTTGAAATCTTTGGATGCAGCAACAACAAGGAATATTCTAACAACTTAAAGTGTTCCCACTAGAGCAAATACATATGTGTAGTCTATCCCCTCTTCTTGTGGGTACCTTGAACAACTAGTCTAGCCTTGTTCTTGATGATAAGTCCTATATCATCCTTCTTGTTTCTAAATACCCATTTGGTTCCTATTGTGGTCTTCCCTGAGGAAGAAGACATAGGTCCCAAACATTTTGCCTTTTGAATTAAAGCAGCTCCTCCTGCATTAGTTCAATACAACTTCCTTCCTTCAAAGCCCCATCAACCTTCTTTGGCTCTATCTGGGATAAGAAACAAGAGCATAGATAAACGTTTTTGTCATGGGTTTGTCCCCTTGTTCTCACCCTTATTTCAACATTTCCAATGATGTTTGTGGTAAGGTATGAATTGTGAATCCTAAGTTAAGGAATCACAACAAGTTAATTGGACAAAACTAAATTTGTGAAGTTTAGATATGGTAATGAAGTGTTACCCACCACATCAGCACACTTATCAAAAGAAGCATGATCCAATAAGTGTGAGACATCATCGATGTTATCTTTCATGGAGTGGTTATCAACATCAAAAAGTCTTGATCACTGTCACCACCACCACACCCTCATACATTTGAAGCTCTTTTATTTGAGTTTTGTTCCTCTGAGCTAGAATTTGTAGGCACCTCAGAGTATCAACTGTATTTGCCATGGTTGTGCTGATAGAAACTCCATCTATAAGGTTATTTACCCCTAGAGCTGAAGTGGTATTCTTGCACGATCTTCTCAGCTCAAATATTAGGTTAGGATCTCCTATTGATAAGTTACCTATAGATCTTGAAGCATTCTCATAAGTTTTGTTAAAACAATTAGTAACTAAATCAAGATCAGATAGCCAATCAGGACCAAAACCTTTCACAATAGGAGTGTGCTCATTTAAAATTGCATTGGCCAACTCTTCAACTACTCTAGTTTTAAGATTGTATACTCTATTAGTCTTAGCTTGGGAAGAGTATCTAATGAATTGTCCATCATCTGATTTCTAATCAAATATGGCTACTTGATCTTTGGTAATCAAGATGGTGTAAGGATATACAAATGATCTGAGAAAACCAATTAAAGGTCTTCTTTTGTGCCATAATTCATAAGGAGTCTTACCATGAGTCTTAACTACTAAAAATATATTTTACACATAATAGATAGTGTTGGATGCCTCTGCCTAGAAGGTGATGGGTAATTAGAATCTGACAGCATGATTCTTGCAGCTTCAATAAGTGTCTTGTTTCTCCTCTCAGCAACACCATTTTGCTGAGGAGTCTTGGGAGCATTATGTTATCTTGTAATACACTTTTCATCACAAAATATGTCAAGGATTTGGTTCTTGAATTTAGTTTCTTGATCACATCTTATGGTATTATCCTAGTGATCATATTGATTCTTAATTTTTAGAATGAAGTTCTTCAAGATCTCAGGAGTCGCATCCTTAGTTCTAAGGAAGAAGACCCAAGTTAATCTTGTGAAATCATATGTGATCACTAAAAAATATGAGATCCTTCCTAGACTTATTATACTGGTGGGGCCAAAGAGATGCATGTGTAATAATTGTAGGGGAGTAGTGATGGAGTTCTTTTCTTTTGGCTTGTGAGACACCTTGTGTCGTTTCCCTTTCCGGCATTCAATACAATAATCATTACTTGTAAACTCTTTCTTTGGCATTCCAGTTACCGAATCATTCTTAATTAGTTTATTCATGTTCTTAAAGTTTACATGACATATTCTTTTATTCATGTTCTTAAAATCATCTTCTCATGAGGGAGATGTTTCTTGCAAATTCATTTTGTACATGTTCCTTTTCTAGGGACTCTGAGCAGGATATACTCTTGAGGAATGCCCCCCTCGGGCTTGAGAACAGTCCAATCTTGGTTAGTGAAGAGCATGTTGTGTGTCTAATCACAAAATTAGGATACACTTAGTAAATTGTACGCAAGCTCCTTATCAAAGTTTACCTTTTCAATGCTAAGCTTATGATTTGTGATCCTGCCCTTTCCAGTAATGTAACCTCCTACATCTCCTCCAAAAGAAACTAGCCCTCCATCAATGTTCTTAAGTTTTAAAGCAAAGAGCCATTGCCTGTCATGTACCTAGAAAAAACACTATCAATGATCCATACATTCTTCTTAGTCTTTAGTTGTTCCTGCATAAAAAGAGAAGGTTTGTTATATTTGGAAACCCAAGCCTCATTGGTCTTGGGCTTGTCAAAATGGACTGAAGACAATGCAACAATGATTGATCCTATGTTAAGACTTTAAGGATTATCTACTGTAGTTGATGAAAAACTTTTAGTCACTTGGTCTTCCTTTATCTTCCACACTATCTTTGGAAGATAAGACTTGACCTTCAACACTTTTGGAAGTTTTGAAAACTTCAGAAGTTTTGGATACTGAGCCTTTGGAAGATCTTGCTTTCACAGCAGCAAGCTTTAGAGCTTTGGAAGCATTCCTTTCTTCCAAGACCAAAATTTCTTTCAAAGGAAAGTTTTCACTTGTCTTTATTTCCACATTGGAGCTTACGAAAGGAAGAGAATTTCCTTCCGAAGCTTTCTTCTTTTTCTTTACAGAAGTCTTCTTCCATGGCAAGATGAGAAGTACTACTACACATGATGCAATCAACTAGCTTTCTTTTGAGAGACATCTTGTGAATAGAAAGCTGAGCTTAATCACTTTCCATCTCCATCTTCATCTTCTTAGATGTTATAGCAAGCTTCTTAGGGTGAGGCATTCTCTTAAAGATAGATAGTTCAGGCTTTGTGGTAGTGTTAGATGGCTGACCATCCTTCTTTCCTTTACAAGGATGAGTTTAACATGATCTAGAACTCCTGGTACTAGAGTTCATAGTTGAGACCTCAGCCTTTACCACTTCGAACCCTACACAGATAACGACTTGTTTCCACTTGAAGTTGAAAGTGGCCTTGATCTCTTTAGCCTTCTTTGATCTTCCTTTGGCTTCTCTAATCAAGTTCTTTCTTTCAGACTTTGTCATCCCTAGTTCCTTCCTCTCCTTAGGAGAATAGTGACCCTTCTTAAGATGATCTTTTTCACTCATCTCAGATCCATCCTTCAGTATCTAATATTCATCCTATTCTTTAGTGGGCTCTATGAAGGGAAGCTCATCTTAACAAGTTTCACACCAAGAGATCTAACAAAGAGTAAAATGTGTGGAGGAGCTATCTTAGTAGATCTTAGTCCCTGCTTGTTCTGATAACACACTGTAGCATACAAAGATGAGGATATCATGATCTTGAAGGTCTCCTCTTCAAGAACATATTTTTCTACCCTGGCTTTGTTGATCACAAGCTCAGCCTGGCATTCAGTTAACTTAGTGATGAGATCTTTGATCTGAGTCCTGTAGTTGGTATGTTCATGCTTAAGAATTGAAATGATTTTCTCAAAATCTTCTACTTTAAGTTTATTGTTATTTTTCAGTTCTTTCGAAACATGCTTTTTAAGATGTTTAAAGACTTAGGTCAGATCTAATATCTAAGTTATAGGATCTATATCTATGAACGTTAGCAATACATTTTGGGTACAAATATGTTACAATACCTTGGCTTCTTCATGATTAGCCATCAGTGTTTGGTTTGGAGATGCATCTTCAACCTGGAAACTCTAGTGTCCAATCAAAGCCTCATTCTTCAATAGCAACTACAACTTTTTGTTTGGGCTTCTTAGTGGTGGCAGTGTAGTATGGCCAGGGTTGTGCTTGGCCACCATTTTCCCTTGGTGCCTTGCACTCCCTAGTAAGGTGTCACATGTGGTTATTGTTGTAACATTTCATTTTTCTTTTGTCTAACCCAAACTTTCTACTAGATAACTTGCTTGGAAACTTTCTTCTTGTCCTCTTGTAGAATTTCTTAGCTATATGAGTGAGAAGAACCATCTGTTAGACTATCTTCATATACTCTAGATCATCTAGATGGATGCAGAACAAGTCTTCAATGGTGAAGTGGAAGTTGCCAGTGCTTTCATCATCAGACACAAAGGTTTGTGATGAGCTTGTTTATTAGAATGGGCTTCTATGGATGTAGCTCTCCCTTGGTGTCTACGGGAATGTGATGAAATGGGCTTTTGTGAGTTGCCAGGGTAGCAGATGAGATGTTGTTTAAAGACTTAAGGCCAGATCTCATCTCTAAGTTATAGGACCTATATCTATGAACTTTAGCAATACAATTTGGGTACAAAGATGTTCCAATACCTTGGCCTTTTCATGATTAGCCATCGGTGATTGGTTTGGAGATGCATCTTCAACTTGGAAACTCTAGTGTCCAATCAAAGCCTCCTTCTTTAACAACAACTACAACTTGTTTGGGCTTCTTATTGTGTGGCAGTGTAGTATGGCTAGGGTTGTGCTTGGCCACCATTTCCCCTTAGTGCCTTGCACTCTCTAGCAAAGTGTCACATTTGGTTATTGTTGTAACTTTTCAATTTTCTTTTATCCAACCCAAACTTTCTACTAGATAAATTTCTTTAAAACTTTCTTCTTGTCCTCTTGTAGAATTTCTTGGCTATATTAGTGAGAAGAACCATCTATTAGACTATCTCCATGTACTCCAGATCATCTGGATGGATGTAGTCCAAGTCTTCAATGGTGAAGTGGAAGTTGTCGGTGCTTTCATCATCAGACACAAAAGTTTGTGATGAGCTTCCATGGATGTAGCTCCCTTGGTGTCTGTGGGAATATGATGAAAGGGGGCTTTTGTGGTTGTTAGGATAGTAGATGAGATGATGTTATGGTTCTCTACAATCCCTTTCAACCACATGAAGGATAGAACTTTATTGATTGTTGGAGTTACCAGATGGGTTTTGCATGTTCATCTCCATCTGGTATCCACTGAGTATACCGTACAACTCAGTGAGAGTAAGGGTCTAAAGGTTTTTAATCCTCTTAGTGCCCACATAATATTATGTCCATTGTCTAGGAAGAGAGGCAATAAACTTCCTCATAATGTCCTATACTCAAGAGTTACTCCAATATCTATTAAGAGTATTCACAATCTCAACATACCTGAAATATTTTTGAGTCATGATTTTACCTATCTTGAAGGTGAAATTCTTAAATTGCTACTTCAAGAGGTCGCTCTTGTTCTCTTTCGCTTCATTAGACCCTTCATATATAAGCTTCAATGCATCCCATAGTTTCTTAATAGTTTTGCACTTCTTGAAATCTTTGTAGATAGAGTTAGGAAGAGCAGTTTGGAGGGTGTTCATGGCCTTTTGATCTACATCTATCTTCTTCATGTCTTTTTTAGAGTAGTCAGCCACTTCTTTGGTATCATGCCACCTCCTATAGCATCTGAAGTGGTGCATGTTACATGAGGTCTAGAGACAATAGATCTCCACATCCTGCTATCTTGAGACTTATGAAGTCTTCCATTGTTTGGCACCAAGTATCAAAGTCACCAGGAGTGATTAGTGGAGACGTTATCTTAGTACATGTTTCCATATCAGCCTTAGTAAGAGCTACCATTTGAGATGTTAAGTGATTGATGAAATTGGGAGGATTTGAAATAGTGAGATCTTACAATCAAGAGTCTGAAAAGTGTCGATACCAATTGTAGAACCAGTTATATAATGGTCAATACAATCATACTCACAATGAGGAGAGTGTTAGGAACAAGATAAGTATGGTTTTCAAGAATGTTATATATTGATCTCAAGTTCTATTACAAGTGTTACAAATCATAAGATAAATACAAGTACCTGAGATACTTTATACTACTTCCTATAGCCAACTATATTTTAAAAGCCAGCTATAAACCTAATCTAAACAATAAGATTAATGTACAATCAAAAGGCAGATTACCTTTTGACTTGTGACTATGGCATTCTATAACTCACATCCTAATATATTACAAAAAGGATAAAAGGTACAAAGTAGAAAGTTAAAGACTCCAAACCATATTCTACAGTTTACGAAAGCATGGACATTTTCACCAACTTATATAAGTTGGTGAGTCTTTAGAGTGGCAATGGAAAATCGATAAGCTTTATGCAAAAGTTGATTAGCGAAAGTATGTTTCTCTGTTTTCGAAAGAAATCAGTCTTCAGTCATTTGGCTTTGGAAGACTTTGTCCTTAAAGCTTCGAAAGACTTTATCTTTCGCTTTGGAAGATTTGGTTTTTGGCTTTGGAGGATTTTACACTTAGAATATTTTCTCTGAATTGTGTAAAACTTCTGAAGTAACTTTGACTCTGCACATCATGTATGCATGCTGGAAGCTCTTTGGTTGCACTAGTCTTTCAAGTATAACCTTACAGTATGACACTAAGTAAGACCTTTAAAGTGGAAGAAGTTTCACCAATAGTTGTGTGGTGTTCAGAAGCTACTTTAAGCACAAGCTAAATGAGATGACTGTGAAGGACTTGTGATTTGTCTTAGATTGTAGTTAGACAATAAAATGGCCTAGAAGGTAAATTTTTGCAATGTGTGGTTAAAGAAAACATAGTTGAACTTGGTTAGTCCACAAATAGCACCAGATGAAAGGATAAAGGAAGGAGTAAAGCACTAAGAAGTTTTAGTCATAGAAAAAGACTGTGTAAAGAATCCCTCCACTATTATAAGCCATGTGATATAATTATAGGATTTTGTTCACCAAGCTACTAATGCATGGAAGCAAAGCATGAGCGTGAGCTTGATGTATGATGAAGGCGAAAGAAGTAGGCCATTGCTTGCAAAATTAAAGCAAATCCTCACAACACATAATACTTTTCGGAATCCCGTTACTATTAACAATGTCATGGTTAATGGAATTTTATTGGTTTTATGGTTGTTTTTTATTTGGCCTTGTAATTTATTGTTAATTATTGAAATTAATTATACTTCTTTAAAATAATTTATTTAATTTATTCAAAATAATTAATGGAAAAGGGTTTCTGAATGGGAAAGAAAGATGTCATAGGTTTTAGGATAGGAAGTGATGTAAAAAATTTCTTGTGATGTTGATATGGGGGAAAGAGTATTGTGAGATGTATACCATCCACCCTAAGGCAACTAATAATAAAATATTGTTGAGTCGAGAGTTAAAATTTACAAAGTGAATGCGTTAGGTTCTAATTATTTAAGTGATCAAATTATTATGATATCAACAGTTCATTAAGATGGAAATTTTATTGGTTGCAGTGGGTTCTAACAACATGGACAGATGATGAAGTAACTCAAATTTTGACTAATTGTTTTAATTCAATTCCAACTGGAGGTAAGTTGATTGCATGTGAGCCGGTGTTGCCTTGCGACACTGATGATACTCATCGCACTAGAGCGTTGCTTGAAGGTGACATATTTGTGATGACCATTTACCGTGCCAAGGGAAAACACCGTACCGAAGAAGAGTACAATGAACTTGGCAAGTTGGCTGGTTTTACAAGTTTCCGAGCCATTTATATTGACTATTTCTATGCTCTCCTTGAGTATAAAAAATGATAATCTATAACTTTAACTTATCATCAACATTTTATGATTTTAGATTTTAGTATGTTTGTGTGTTTTGGTTTCTAACAATATATAAATTAGTTTGGATATTACTTTTATGTTTTAATGATATGTATAATATACTTGATAATAATAAATTCTTGGATAGCTTGGTTCACTTAGCACTCCTATTACTATACACCAAACTAGGCCTTTAGCCACACTTTTTCAAAACTTCCCTGACACAATTTCGATAAAATGTGTGGCTAATTAGTATCACTAATGCTAGATCTAGCCACACATGTTTTAGTCATGTGACAAAAACATACGTTTTCAAAAACTTTAGCCATGCTTTTAAAAATAAATGTGACCTTTACTAGACTTGCTTGAAAAGTGTGACCAACCATTTTGTTTGATTTTTGATTCATGAAACCAAAAACACATATTCTTTTGCCATACTTTAAGAAAAAAGGTGACAATTACTAGCCACATTATAAAAGTGTGGTCAAATGTGACCAATTGTCATGATATTTGTTTGATTATTGATTCATATGAAAAAAAAGAAAATATGACATTTACAAGCTTTGTTCAAAAAGTGAGCCCAAATATGACCAACTGCAATGGTATTTTTTGGTACTAGATTCATGTTATAAAAAACATATTTATACGAAACCTTTAGTCACGCTTTTTAGAAAAAAATGTCATTTACTAGCCACAAATGAGTAATGCGGCCATATATGGCCAATTTCCATGTTATTTTTTTAATGACATGGCTAATAGCTAATAGATAGGGCCACATATATTAGATGTGTGACCGAATACTAGTGTTTAGTAGGCACTTACTATTAAAAAACAAGCTGGTAATTATTATGGTTACCGTAATGTTATTACATGCGACTAAATGTGAGAAATTGCCATTAAATGATGTGGCTAAAAGCTAATACATATGGTCACATATGTCATTTTTTAGTACCAAAACTAGTTTTAAGTATAATTAGTTTACAGTCAGAATTACTCTTTCCTTTTTCATCATGTTTCGTCTTACATATGGCTAAAAGAAATCAAAGGTCACACTTAATTGGTATATGTGTGACTAAAAGTAACTAAGGGTTAGCATAAAACACATGATGCATGTCAAAAAGTAATAATAACATTTCCACTCTATGCCGCCAAATTTTATCGTTAGAAGATGAATGGGAGCGTTTACATACAATCATCCACACTACGGGATGGACTATCACTCTACCGGCTACAATCGATGAATGAAAAAGGGTTTTCTTCAAGACTAGCATCTTCCATCGACAACAAAATTGCACTCCTTTAATGGGGACTATGATTAGTAAATGGAATAACTTCAAACTACAAGCTGGATGGTTATCCTTCTTGATCAATGGTTTAACCTTTGGGTTTTTAAGGCAAATGTGTAATCGTTCCTAAAAATTTAGGTGGTCTATAGATGTTCACTATCCCCCTTCTATCATAATAGAGAGTTCTTTACCACCCGGTCAACATTAGAGAATGCACAAGAGGCGTTGTGGACAATGTTCACTATATTAACATTGACCTCTTCAGTGTGGAACAACTTTCTAAGATGGGTTTTGGCCATTGGGCACACATTCGAGCACTGCACCATGTTTTGCAAGGTTTCAAAGCTCTTACTTGATTATGGTCTCATTCCATTGTTTGATGAGGGTGGCAACGGGGTTGTAGCTATTCATGCTTGAGATGTTTTTGATACCACCCTCTACCTTTAAAAGAAAATGGACTCAACCTTTACCTCTGATGCTTTTTTTAGATAGAAGAGCATAATAGACCAATAGAAAAAGGGAGATACCTCAACTCAAGCTGCTTAAATGATAAAGATTACATGATAATACTAGGTCATATATATGTTCACATACATGATTTTGTACAACTAGGCTAATGATTGTAATCTTTTGGTATGGAATATTGGAAAGTATATTTCGAATAATATTATTTTTGTGTATATATACATCCATATATATATACATCCATATATATATATATATATATATATATATATATATATAAA
>BJCM01068547.1:0-10192 GCA_018326385.1 Flaveria bidentis
CTGCCAGTTTCGCTGCCAGTTTCGCTGCCAGTTTCGCTGCCAGTTTCGCTGCCAGTTTCGCTGCCAGTTTCGCTGCCAGTTTCGCTGCCAGTTTCGCTGCCAGTTTCGCTGCCAGTTTCGCTGCCAGTTTCGCTGCCAGTTTCGCTGTTGGAATTCCCTGGCTGCGAAATTATCCGCGAAACTATGGTTTCATAGAAAATCCACAATTTTGCATCTTGAATGGGCAATTTCACTGCTTGCATAGATAGTTTCGCAGATCGCATAAAAATTACGAACCAACCTGTTTTTAACCAAAAATTGCAACTTTTTATGTCCAATCTCTTAGTTTATCATCCATGAGGCAATATCTAAGCATTTTACATGTTTTCATATGTAAAAATGTAACCTTTATGCGAATCTTTCCAACTTTTCAATACCCAAAACCTAGAATCCGGGTTTGATCTACAGAAGGGTTTAAAGGCAGATTCTTACCTGGATTTATTGCTCATTTCTTATGATTTATTACTCAATCGTTCAGATATTCTATCCCTTAACCTTTGAACCTCCAAATCTTGAGTTTTCTTCACTTTCTCTCTCTATGAATTTTGGCGGCTAGGGTTCAAATGAGGAAGATGGTGGCTGATTAGGCGAGTTTGAGGGTTGATTATGGGCCCTACATCACTTAGGCTCTTGCCCATAAGCCTAATTTAGCCCATAACCCATTTCCTTCCTTTATTAAATACCCACTAATTAACCCATTATCCTTGATGACTCGTTTTGACTTTTCGGGGTGTTACAAAGATGATGGTAGTGTATTTTGGATAATCGATTCTAAGGGTGATTTGTTTGGTCTAATGTTCGGTATTGATTACGGTTTAAATGATACCAATTTCGTTTCATTTATGAATTGTAAGTTACATTTCAATTGTCCTTATGCTTGGATTTGATTGAATTTGTTTAAGAGTGTATTGAGGAAGGAAACTACATAAGAAAGAAGGTTGTTACGGTTGTATTTACCGGTTTTGCATACGTACTTTATTTCGAATGTATTTTGTTAAGCTTTCAAGACTACTTGGTTACACAAATCTATAGTATCATAACTTGAGTGGAATATAAGAAATACTAATTTACTTGATCATGGACCCTTGTTTGGTTTCTAATTTATTGATCACACATTTGGTTTTATCGTTAAGGTTTGATTAATTTCATTCCATAATGGCAACTTGAATTTGGATTCTTATTTAGTGAATTCGAATAGTTTCTTGGTCCTTTGCAACATCTATCATTACAACAGTGCTCAAGAAATAATACGAGGATCGAGATTTAGCGTTTGGATTCATTTAACATTAATAAAAACATTGCTATAGAATTAATTTAAACCATTTCATATATAAATAGTTGCTTTTTCAAAATAATACAACATTCATAACTATTACAAAACATCACTTGTTCGTATTACAAAGCAAAAACATTATCGTTATACAAAATGGATGCCATACAAAAATAAGCTAAGTAGCCCCCCATGCCCTCCTCATCAATCGTTACCTGCCAAATGGAAAATACATGAAAGTCAGCATTGTTGAGTGAGTTCTAGTTTTATAAAATAAAATACTTTTACTTCCGTTTATAACCTTCCTTTACATTCTTATGCGATCAAGCATCATACGTACAAATAGATAATAACATTATTATCTTTCATCATTGTTTGTTGACTTCCATTCATGCATCACCATACGTTAGTGTTATCATTCGTTACCTTTCTTACCCTTCAATACGTATGTTCGTCATTACTTCATTACATTCCATACTAAAACCATGAACTTAACCCCACCATCATGCATAAAGCGGGTACTGGGCCGAGATCTATCATAGACCCCCATACATTGCGCTCGGTGGGCTAACCATAGTACCAGGGTAAATTAAAGTGTACCATTGCCATGTGCTATACCCCACCATCATGCATAAAGTAGGTACTGGGCCGAAGTCTATAAATAAACTCCCAATCATTGCGCCCGGTGGCCTGACCACAGTACTGGTTTAAGCGACAAAGGTTCCATACAAATGGTCAATCACAAAGAAATACCACGATGTGGATCCTTTTATGGTAGCTAACCCACACACCATTGAACTAACACCCTTCATTGGGCGTGAATCTCCATACAAGGCTTGCAAGACTTTCTTTACTTTCCTTTGTTCATTAATGCATGCATTTATTCGTTCTTTACGTTCCACTTATCATTATCATTAACTTTTGCTTTACGTTACATAATAATTTTCATTCATTTCATAATCATAACACATAAGTCACGGAATAATACTTAATACGAACATAAAATGAACATAACACATTCATACATAACCACACATGAACATTACATACCCCATCACACATCATCATAAACATCATGCATCATACATTCACATACATATACGTATGCATCACAATCATAAGTCATCATAAAACATAATAGATCATCCGCGGGATAGGGGGTTCGGTGGCGGCAATCCCTGACAGCAGGGTCCTAGGGGCAGCAGCCCCAAGTAGGGGTCGCGCTGCCATGTCACCGTGAACATTTTTTATTTTAACACTTTTATATAGCACATTTCCTTATAAAAATTTGATCTTCCCATTAAAACCTCTTAAAATGTTGGTCGTTCAAAACATATATTTAGTATGTATTTCCAGCCCTAAACTAGTTCAAAACCTTTAAATTAAGGGATCTAGAACTCACCTGGACTCAATCAATAGCTTCTCAATCAAGCTTTCAAAGCAAGGATTGAACTACATAGACTACACATAAGTTAACACTCAATGGAGTTAATTTCTGATAATTTCGCTGCATGATTAGCAGTTTCGCTCCTAATTTCGCTAGCGGTGTCGCTGGCAT
The DNA here is from genome assembly GCA_018326385.1 of Flaveria bidentis. Taxonomy (NCBI): domain Eukaryota; kingdom Viridiplantae; phylum Streptophyta; class Magnoliopsida; order Asterales; family Asteraceae; genus Flaveria; species Flaveria bidentis. Next base: position 2,868 of record BJCM01068547.1, read on the forward strand.
CTTGGCTGCCAGTTTCCTTGTCACTTTCGCTGGCAGTTTTGCTGGAATCTTCGCTGCCAGTTTCGCTCCCAGTTTCACCCAACTTTCGTTGGATAACCATGTGTGCAAAACTACCTGCGAAACAATAGTTTCGCAGGAAGACCCATAGTTTCGCTAGATGAACAACTAGTTTCGTAGATGTAAGGCCCCGTTCCCGGGATGCTTACAGTTGGATCCTCATCGAATATAAAACATATACTTTACATTTAATAATTCATAAAATATTACAGCGGAACATAAAAATAACTTTTTATATCATTACAAATGCTTTTGCAAGTTAATACAAATGTTCATCTCAAAACATCATTTGTTCGCATTACAATGCTAAAACATTAACAATAGAATGCTTTTCAAAATGCCAAGTAGTTGCTCCGTGCCATCCTCAGCAATGCTCACGTGCCAACTGGAAAATGCATAAAAGTTAGCGTTGCTGAGTGAGTTCTAGTTTTATAATAAAACATACTTCTCCTTCATTAAAACCCTTCATTTCTATTGCATGTGATCATACATCATACATACATACAGATAATATCATTATTATCTTTGTCATTCTTTTGTTCATACTTTCGTTCATTCATCATTTCATTCTTTACTTTCGTCATCACCATGAACTTTACCCTTCATGCTCATGGTACTGTGCCTAAGCCTATGAAAGACCTTCATCGGAGGTGCCCGACACCAAGTGGTCATAGTACCTAAGGTAGAGTTCAGGTATGCCATTGTTATATATTATGCCCTTTATGCTCATGATACCGGACCTAAGCCTATAAAAGACCTTCATTGGTGGTGCTCGGCACCAAGTGGTCACAGTACCTAAGTCACGCAACAATGGTTCATCCATATGGTCAATCACAAAGAAAGACCCCAATGTGCATCCTTAGGGGTAGCTATCCCGCACACCGTTGAGCTAACACCAACATCGGGTGTGCACCTCCATACATTTGCTTGCAAGCCTTTCTTACATTCATTCATTCATTCATTAATGCATGCATTCATCATCATGTTCCTCTTTCATTATCTTTCACTTTACATTACATAATACATTCATTCATTCATTATCATAACACGTAAAGTCACGGGAAAGATAAACATACGTCATAATAAGGAACTTAAACATATCATACAATCATCATCATGCAGAGCATCACACATACATCACATATATCATGTATAACCATACAATCATCATACATCATCATTATGCATATGCATCAATCACACATTATTACATGCCCAACATACCATCTATGACCCCAAAAGTCAACTTACATAACCCCCAGGAATCTCCTAGGTCAAAGCTTACATTACCTCTTTTCTCCAAAAAGTTAGATTTTTACTAAGTGTTCATCCGCATTGACCTTATTGTTCATCTGCATTGACCTACTTCATCCGCATTTGTCATCCGCATTTGACTTACCCATCCGCATTTCATACACTTAGTCAAATGCTCATCCGCATTGACATACTTCATCCGCATTTGTCATCCGCATTTGACTTACTCATCCGCATTTCATACACTTAGTCAAATGCTCATCCGCATTGACATACTTCATCCGCATTCGACTTACACATCTGCATTTCATACACTTCGTCAAATGCTCATCCACATCGACATACTTCATCTGAATTTGACTTACTCATCTGCATTTCATACACTTAGTCAAATGCTCATCTGCATTGACATACCTCATCCGCATTTGTCATCCGCATTTCATTTCCAATACTTACGCCGATTCAAAATTTAACTTATGCGCCTAAAACATCAAATTTCAAATCCCCATCCCTATTCATCATGTTCTAGACTTAGGTATTACCTTATAAGCCTTAGAAACCCCATCACACATCATCAAGCATGAACATAATCATGCATCATATCATAACATCATCATACACACATTCAAGCATACGGGTCCGAAACTCAGTTTAATAAAAATATACATTCATACATTTCCAGCCTCAAAACCAGTTAAAAATCAGTAAAAGAGGGTTCTAGAACTCACCTTTGCAACTCTTGAGTATGGCTTCTTCCAAACTCATTTGCAAATTGAATTAAACCGCTTAAATACCCACTGGAATTCGAATTCTTTCAAGTTCTTCCTTCAAAGCCGAGAATTTGCTGCTCCCAGCTACTCTCTCTCTCTCTCTAAAACCCGAAGATCAGTGGTGTAGGTGAAAGATGGGCGGCCATACCACCTTTTACACCCACTTTTCAAACATTTTGTCCTTTTGGACACATTTTACCCATAGACTTGGGTTTTATTTCTTTTCCTTCTTTTCTTTCACTTTATTCATGCTTTCCTTGACCTTAAAATAACCGGGTGTTACAAGTCCACCCCCCTTAAATAGGTTTCGTCCCTGAAACCTGTTATTCCTCAAAGAGTTGTGGGTAATGTTGCTTCATCTCTTCTTCGGTCTCCCACGTAGACTCGGATCCTTTCCTGTGCTTCCACTGTAGACGCACAAGAGGAAACACTTTATTTCTCAGCCTTTTCTCTTTTCGATCGATGATTGCCACTGGTTACTCCACATAATTGAGCCATTCGTCTACTTCGATATCCTCTAGTGGGACAATCATATCTTCATCGGCTAAGCACTCCCATAAATGAGATACATGGAATGTTGGATGAATTTCACCTACTCTTCTGTTAACTCCAGTCTATAGGCCACCTCTCTTACTCAAGGAACGATTCGAAAAGGGCCTATGTATCTTGGGCTCAACTTGCCCCGCTTTCAGAAACGAATGATACCCTTCCACGGTGAGACCTTCAACATAAGCCGGTCACCCACCTGGAACTCAATCAGTTTGCGTCGTTTATGAGCATACGACTTCTGTCTATCTTTGGCTGCCTTCATGAAGGCTTTGATCTTCTCAAGCTTCTCAGTCGTAGACTTGATTACCTTGATGCTCCCCAACTCCTTCTGACCAATGTCACCCCAAAAAACGGGTGTTCTGCATCTCCTACCATATAGCATCTCATATGGTGGCATACCAATGTTTGCATGATAGCTGTTGTTGTATGAGAATTAAGCTAACGGTAAGTGGTCATCCCAACTTCCCCCAAAGTCAATAACACACGCCCAAAGCATGTCTTCCAACATCTGAATGGTCCTTTCTGACTGACCATCAGTTTGGGGATGATAAGCCATACTAACATGTAACCTCGTCCCCATGGTGTCGTGGAATTTCTTCTAGAATTTGGATGTAAACCAGGTGTCGCAATCAGACACAATGGACACTGGCACACTATGAAGAGTTATAATCTCGTTGATGAACAGATCAGCCAACCTCTCTGATGAATATGTCTCACGGATTGGTAGGAAGTGAGCACTCTTCGTCAAACGGTCAACTATCACCCATATGGCGTCATACCCTTTCGGGGTACGCGGCAGCTTCGTAATGAAATCCATGGTGATGTGATCCCACTTCAATTCCCGTATATCCAAAGGTTGAATCTTCACATACCGCTTTTGATGCTCAGCCTTCACCTGTAAGCAAGTAAGGCACTTACTCACATACTCTACTACATCACGCTTCATACCCGGGCACTAGTAACCTTTCTTCATATCATGATACATTTTTGTGGCACCTAGATGAATGGAGTATCGAGTCTTATGAGCTTCGTCTAAAATCTTCACCCGTAGATCCCCAAATCGAGGAATCCACACACGTCCAAATCAGGTTTTAACACCAAGTGTGTTTTCACCCAATTCCCTAGCCAGACCTCTCATCCTTTCAGAGTTAAGATGATCTTCTTTTGGTGCCTCATCTTGTAACTCTTTGACTTGCTTCATTACATTAGAGGACATGATCAGTTGGTATGCTTTCACCCGAATCGGTTCGGGCCTCTGCTTTTGGCTAAGGGCATCCGCCACCACATTGGCTTTGCCCGGAAGGTAGTGGATCCTGCAATCATAGTCTTTTATGAGCTCCAACCATCTTCTTTGTCTCATGTTCAGGTCCTTCTGCTTAAAGAGGTACTTCAAGCTCTTGTGGTCAGTGAAAATGGTGCACTTCGTCCCATAAAGATAGTGCCTCCAAATTTTTAACACAAAGACCACGACTGCCAGCTCCAAGTCATAAGTAGGGTAATTGACCTCATGAACCTTTAACTTTCGGGATGCGTAGGCTATAACCTTCCCTCTCTGCATTAGTACACACCCCAACCCCGAGTAAGAAGCATCAGAATTAACCACCAGATCTTCACTCCCATCGGGTAATGACAGAACCGGAGCTTGAGTCAATCTTGCCTTCAATTCCTCGAAAGCCTTCATTTGAGCTTGACCCCATATGAACTTCACATTCTTCCGGGTCAACTTAGTTAGTGGAGAAGCGATCTTGGAGAAGTCTTGAATGAATCTTCGGTAGTAACCCGCCAAACCCAAGAAACTATGAATCTCGGATGGCGTCTTTGGAGATTTCCATTGCATCACTGCCTCCACCTTAGCCGGGTCCACCATAATCCCGTCGGGTTTTACCACATGACTCAAGAACTGAACTTCATGCAACCAAAATGCGCACTTGGAGGATTTAGCATACAATTTCTCCTTTCTCAACGCCTCCAGAACCTCCCGAATATGGCCAGCATGCTCAATCACGCTCTTCGAATAAATCAGGATATCATCAATAAACACAATCACTGATTTATCCAACATCGGCCGACACACACGGTTCATCAGATCCATAAAAGCAGCTGGCGCGTTGGTCAAACCAAAAGACATGACAAGAAACTCGTAGTGACCATAACGTGTACGGAAAGCTGTTTTAGGGATATCCTGCTCCTTCACTTTAAGCTGATGATAGCCTGATCAAAGGTCGATTCTTGAAAACCAACCAGCACCTTGAAGTTGATCAAACAAATCATCTAACCTCGGTAAGGGGTATCGGTTCTTCACCATCAACTTGTTCAGCTCACGGTAGTCAATACACATTCTCATACTACCGTCTTTCTTCTTCACAAATAAGACCGGAGCACCCCAAGGAGAGATACTTGGTCTAATGAACCCCTTATCAAGCAACTCTTGCAACTTCTCCATCAACTCTTTCATCTCTGTCGGGGCTAATCGATACGATGCCTTGGCAACAGGTTAGGCATCCGGTATCAAGTCAATCTGGAACTCGATCTCACAGTGAGGTGGCACTCCTTATAAGTCTTCTAGGAATACGTCTGGAAAGTCATGCACAACCGGTACATCGGATAGTTATGATGTAGGCGTATCCACATTCTTTACATAGGCCAAGTAGGCACTACATCCACGCCTCATACACTTTCCCGCCACCGCCATTGAGATTACCTTTGGAACCATCGTGACCCGATCCCCATAAACCGTTGCCAAACTACTGTGAGGCGCTGTCAAACGAATCATCTTCTTGCGACACACAATGTTCTCCTCGAAGTCTGCCAACAAATCCATCCCAAGAACCAAATCGAAACCTCCCAAGGTCATCACGAACGGTCTAACAGGAAACTTATGACCTTCTAATTCATCACAGTTCTTTATCACCTCGGAAATCCTGGTAGACTTACCTATAGCAGTTTCTACATCAAAGGGCGCATCAACACGTCCACTACTAACATGCAGCTTAGCACAGAAAGCAGTAGCAATAAAACTTTTACTAGCACCCGAATCAAATAACACAGAAGCTAAAGTTTGGTTCACTAGAAACGTACTGGACACGACATCAAGGTCCGTCCTAGCTTCCTCCTGTGTCATGGTGAATGCCCTGGCGCTCGCTCTCGGTACTTCGCCTCCCGTCTTCTTCGCCCCGGAACCCTCGGCCCTTGGCTTCTTACAATCCCTGCTCATATGACCCTCTTCGCCATAGTTAAAGCACCAGCTGTACGACAGTCCCTGGCCATGTGCCCCGCCTTCCCACATTTAAAGCACAAGTTCGAACCAAACCTACATTCCCCACTATGCTCTCTCCCACACCTACCACACTTCTTCGTACTCGCACCCGACACGACCACACGACGGTCGTCCACCCGTGCCTTCTTTTTACCCGTCGAGGCATCACCCCGACCAAACCTCTTCCCATTCCCGTTTCTATCACCTCCGCCCTTCCAACTACCTTCAGCCACCACCACTACACCCTTTTCGTCATATAACCTTTCTGCCAAATCCACCGCCTACCTAAACGTGTTCGGTTAGTCGGCAATCATGTACCTGCGAATTTCCGTTAGCAATCCCTGAATGTACCTTTTGATCTTTCGAGACAGAGGTGTCACCTGATCCGACACCAGTTGAAGAAACTCCCTCTCAACCTTGTCCATTTCCCGGTGAGGACAAAACTCCTCGATCACTAACTTCTTCAACTCCGACCATCTCATTCTCTTGATCGCCGACTACCCTCGGTTTGGACTATATTGTCCCACCTGCACAAAGCCGAGTCTACAAATGAATGGGTAGCAAACTTAAATTTCTCGTCCTCTCGGCACTCGCTGATATCAAGTACAACCTCCATTTCCCTCACCCACCGGTGAGCAGCAGCAGCAATGCCGTTTCAATCAAAAGTAGGGGGCTTGCATCTCATGAATACCCCGTAGTTACAGCCTTGTACTGCCTCCTGCACAGGCTCTGCTTCTTCCTTTTCTTATCCGTCATCAGACGGAACCGTCTCAGTCTCAGACTATCTTCTTTCGCCCGTAGGTCCACTCCTTTCCCTTCTCTCCCCCTCTCTAACTGCCTTTATCACTTCGGTCACCACAAACGGTAGGATCGTCTGCATGACTTGATGCACTTTTTCCACAACCGCCTCCTTCACTGAGGCTCTCAGATTAGCACTCTCATCTCTGCCCTCCGGATGAGGGGTTTCTGGTTCTTCATGAACCACATTTTCGGCCCTAGGCTTTCCTCTCATAACCCGTGGTTCAGCACCACGTCCACCACCACACGAAGCTTTAGATGATCTACCACCGGCCATCCTCACACACTCACGCTGAAAGATTGAAACACCAACATGGTCATTCAAGGAAACACCTTTGTTTATGTCAAGTGTAGTAAGTTTCTAATTACAATGGTCAGTTGTGATTAGCCACTTACTTTACTCTTCATACCCCAAGCATTACCTATCCTGACTACATCAGTGTCTAATTCTACCAGCAACATATAAACCACATAACATGCGCACGTAATACCGGTTAACTTTACAAAATTACCTGATGGCACGCAACTACTCAGATTGGCATCCCTTCCCTTTCCATCCCATTCTCAGTTTAAGTTAAGGTTTATTTTGAAAATTTACCCATTTCACTTAAACTTTGGCTCTGATACCAACTTGTAAGGCC
>BJCM01068549.1:0-17285 GCA_018326385.1 Flaveria bidentis
TTGCTCGTAATCTTCATCTGCAAGATGACAATTTCCAATCTTCCCTGCAACTAAACCATCATAGGATTGTACCAGTGCTACTAGAAGATCCATATGCTCCTTAGCCACTTCAACTGTGATGTTACCGAGATTCTCGGTCTTCAACTTCATTGTATTTACTTCTGGAACTATGTATTGGGTAGAAGATGACCCTGACGTTTATGTTCCTGAGGTACTGGTTTGAGAAGGAGCAGAAGAACTAGACACGAAAGCTGTTTGCAAAGGTGCTCTTGAAATAGCTGGAGTTGGAACTGAGTTGTAGAGTGAAGGATTCTAAACATAGGAACCTTTCTTAGGCTTGTATTTCATTCTCAATTCTTTTTCCTTAACTTCGAGATGAAGTCATTTATGTCTAACATTGCAAGAATGTTGTTCTGTCTCATATTAGACACAAATGAATCCCATTTCTCTGGAAAACCATCTACAAAGCTTGAAACTTTATCTTCCATAGACGTTGTTACACCATGAGTGTGCAACTCACTCATCAGATGGTAGAACCTGTCAATGATGTCTTCCAAGCTCTCATTCCTTATTGAGGAGAAATTATCAAACTCCTTTTTGAGAGCTTTAGCCTTTAATGCTTTGAATGTAGTGTTTTCGTCATATCTCTTCTCCAATGCTTCCTATAACTTTTTCGCGTGCTTGTTCTCAGAGAACTAATGAAAGATGTCTTTCGGTATCGACTGAGTCAACAGAGCATATACTTTCTTTTTGGCATTGAATAGAACTTTTTGTGCTTCACTCATTCCTCCCAATGTTAATTTGACGCCATTTGCACTGACTGGTACCATGTAACCAGTCTCAATGGATGTCCAAAGACTGGGATCAACTCCATTTAGATAGATCTCGAACCGCTGTTTCCACTGTGGATAGTCATCTGATGTTATCAGCTTTGGCGGTTTATTATGTTTACCAATCTCATTTTCCAGAAGCAGAAGGTTCTGGATGCAAGAGTCATTTCCAACAAAAAATGCAGCAAACTGATCTTCCATTGCTGTAAACTTTGAACTTTTAGAACAGGATAGTTTCACTCGTGCGAATGGATTATGAGAATGAGTCACTCGTGCGAATGAAGGGTGAGGATGAATTCAATCGTGCGATTGGATTCAGTCGTGCGTAGGAACAAGACGATTGGAATTAAGCCACTGGAGTTGTTCAGTCGTGCGAATGAGGGATGCGATTGAGTTTAGTTATGCGAATGAAGTATACGTGTGAGTTCAATCGTGCAACTAGACCAATCGTGCGACTAAAGGCTATTGTTTTTGTAAAACCGAAGATTTTGACCCTTTGACACAAAAATACGATTTTCCCAGAAACCCTAATCTGCCGTATGATGAAAAACAAAACTTTTATGCATGCAAATGTCGAAACCACCTTTAGAACCAACGTGATGACCCTTTTGAATTAAAACGTGAGTTTTAACACCAAAAACTAATTGAATCCACGCAAAATCAAGATCCAAGGCTTTGATACCACTTGTTAGGACCGTGTACGTACAAAATACTAACTGATAATGCGTGAAACCAGATCAAATAGTGTGGAATCCTATTTGATTGGTGATCTAATCAGTGAGAACGTTAACCCGATCGATATCAGAATGAACTAAACTTTAAGAACGAGTAGGAATCGATCAAGAACGAACGTTGAAGTTGGATTGGCTTTCTTGGACGTTCTGGACGGCTAGGGTTTGATAAGTTATGAAGTATTCTCAAGTGTTATGTTTTTCCACGAATTAAGTGGTATTTATAGGTTTGTAGTTTCCATTCATACGATGGTTCAGTCGTGCGACTGAATCATGCGATTGAGTCATACGCACGACTGGAGGTTCAGTCGTACGACTGAGTCAATATTTTGTCTCAATCATACGACTGATGCAGTCTCCTGGTTCAGCCGTGCGACTGGTCCATAAGCACGATGTATTCATGCGTATGGTCCATAAGTATGGTCCATTAGCATGAATACTCATCCGAATAGATTGAACACATTCTCAACCATTATTGACTAAGAACTATGTACAATAACTTCAAACCTATATAATAAGTTCATATATAAGAATTATAGTTATCACAATAATAATAGGAAGAAAATAAACATGAATAAACATCAACCACATATTATATTTCATTGAACCAATTCATTACATATGTGTAAGACATGAAAGACTTTTATATTTAAGCTCATAAACTAGAAACAACATGTATCTATAGTATTTCATAGTCAGAGGTGAAATTCTTGGATTTATGAAAGACAAACAATTGCGAAAGAATTTACCAAGGATGTTTTCATTAATCAAGAACGGAAGTTGGGGGCTCGAAGATGATCAGATATCGTCCTAGTCTCAATAATAAACGATGCCAACCAGGGATCGGCGAATGTTGCTTTTAGGACTCTGCTTGCACCTTATAAGAAATCAAAGTTTTTGTGTTCCCGGGGGAGTATGGTCGCAAGGCTGGAACTTAAAGGAATTGATGGAAGGGCACCACCAGGAGTGGAGCCTGTGGCTTAATTTGACTCAACACGGGAAAACTTACCATGTCCAGACATAGTAAGGATTGACATACCGAGAGCTCTTTCTTGATTCTATGGGTGGTGGTGCATGGGCGTTCTTAGTTGGTGGAGCAATTTGTCTGGTTAATTCCATTAATGAACGAGACCTCAGCCTACTAACTAGCTATGTGGAGGTATCCTTCCACGGCCAGCTTCTTAGATGGACTATCATAAATGAGATTGCACAAAGCAAGAGCTCCCTTCTGATCGATAACGAATGTCAATCTCTGTCGGTACACATCGTCATGCTATCTAACCTCCGACAATTGATCCACACTAAAAGGCACATAGCCCCCTCATGAATACGGATCCATCATCATACATCAGACTCACATAAGTGGTCTATTATAGTGTTGGCAAGACTTTTCATCATCATATAGGTCCGGGGTAACATTCGTTAAGTTCCATTTCGCATTACTATTATCTTTATATAATAATTAACTTATTGAGTACACAACATACCAAGTAAAATCCATAATAAAACATAACCGACCCTCCGCGGGATAGCGGGGGTTCGGGTGCGGCAACCCCTGACAGCGGGGTCCTAGGAGCAGCAGCCCCTAGTGGGGTCCAAGGGGCAACGCCCGTGGCTAGGGTCGGGCTACTAGGTCAGCATGAAGAAATTTTAATTTAAACATTTATATAGCATATTTTGTTATAGAAAAATCAATCTTCTTGTTAAAACCTCTTAAAATATTGGTCATTTAAAACATGTATTTAGAATGCATAATAGTGCCAAAACATGTAAAATCATAAATAAGGGTATCTAGAACTCACTTGGATGCAGTGAGTAATTTCTAATCTAAGCTCTTTAAGATAGGGTCACAATACACTGCCTGCATATAAGTTAACACTTAAAGGGGCTAATTTCTACCAAAATTTGTTGCTAATTTCGCTGCCAGATAAGTAGATTCGCTGGCAGTTTCGCTACCAGTTTTGCCACCAGCTTCGCATGGCAGTTTCGCCCAACTTTCGTTAGAATTCCGTGGCTATAAAATTACCTGTGAAACTATAGTTTCGCAGCTTGAATACGTAATTTTGTTGGATGAGCAAACGGCTTCGCAGATCGAGCTGAAATGACGAACCAGCATGTTTTTAACCTAAAATCACAACTTTTTACGTCCAAAACCTTAGTTTATCATCAATGAAGCTATATCTAAGCTTTTTACATGATTTCATACGTAAAAATATTACTTTTATGCGATTCTTTGCAAATTTACAAAACCCAAAACCCTAGAATCCGGGTTTGATCTATAGAGGGGTTTAGAGGTTGATTCTTACCTGGATTTCTTGCTTCTTTCTTGTGGTCTGATGCTCAAACATCCATATCTTCAATCACTTAACCTTTGAAGCTCCAAATCTTGAATTTTCTTCACTTTCTCTCTCTACTCTCTCTCTCTACTCTCTCTCTCTCTCAGACTTGGTGGCTAGGGTTACAAATAAGGAAGATGATGGTTGATTAAGTTGGTTAATAGGATGATTATAGGCCCTTAGTCACTTGGGCTCTTTCCCATAAGCCTAATTTAGCCCATAACTTATTTCCTTCCTTTATTTTTTTTATTAAATATCCACTAATTAAGCCCACTAGCATTGATTACTCCTTTTGACTTTTCGGGATGTTACAAACCTCACCCACTTATTTAGGTTTCATCCTCGAAACCTATTAGTCATCAAATAATTGCAGATAATATTCCCTCATCTCCTCCTTGGTCTCCCACGTAGATTCTGACCCTTTTCTGTGTCTTCATTGTACCCGTACCAGTGGAACCACTTTATTCCTTAAGTGCTTCTCTTTCTTATCAAGGATGACCATAGGCTGCTCCACATAATTTGGATGTCCATCCACTTCAATGTCTTGTAGTGGTACAACCATATCATCTCTGCTAGGCATTTCCTGATATGAGATACATGGAACGTAGGGTGAATTCCACTCAATTCATCGGGTAGTTCTAATCTGTAGGCCACTTCTCCTACCCTTGCGACGATACAAAATAGCCCTATGAACCTTGGGCTTAACTTTCCCCACTTTCAAAACCTGATGATCCCTTTCCAGGGAGATACCTTGAGCATAACCATGTCACCAACCTTGAATTCTATCGGTCTACGTCTCTTATCATTGTAAGACTTCTGGTGATCCTTTGCTACTTTCATGAATGTCTTAATCTTATCTAACTTCTCGGTCATGAACTCAATCAATTCAAGACTTCCCAATTCTTTTTGCCCGATGTCACCCCAACACACGGGCGTCCTGCACTTTCTACCATACAACATCTCACAAGGTGGCATACTAATGCTAGCATGGTAACTATTATTATATGAGAATTCTGCCAACAGTGAGTGCTCATCCCAACCTCCTCCAAAGTTGATTACACACACTCGTAGCATGTCTTCTAATGTCTGAATCGTTCTTTCCGACTGATCGTCCATCTAGAGGTGGAAAGCCATACTAATATGTAGTCTAGTCCCTATTGCCTCATGAAACCTCTTCCAGAACTTGGATGTAAACTGTGTGTCTCTATCCGAAATAATAGACACTGGGACACCATGATGAGCCATGATCTCCTTGATTAATAACTCCGCCAACCTCTCAGAGGAAAACATCTCATGAATTGGTAGGAAATGGGTGCTCTTTGTTAAATGGTCAACAATCAGCCAGATCGTATAGCTTCCTCTCATCATGTGAGGTAGCTTTGTGATGAAGTTCATTGTGATGTATTCCCATTCCCATTCAGGAATATCCAAAGGCTGGATCTTCCCGTATGACCTTTGGTGCTCTGCCTTCACTTGCAAACAAGTCAGGCACTTTCTCACGTACTTAGCCACGTCACGCTTCACTCCCGGCCACCAATAATCTTTCTTCCGATCCGGATACATTTTCGTGGAACCGGGATGAATGGAATATCAAGTTTTGTGAGCCTCATCCATGATCTTCCCCCTCAGATCCCCATGGAGAAGGATCCACATTCGCCGATATTAGGATCTAACACCCAGGGTGTTTTCCCCTAAACTGAAACCTATCCTTTCATTTTTTTTAGAGTTGACTTTGTCACCTCTCAATACCCCATCTTGAAACTCCCTCACTTGTTTCATAACATCAGGCATCATGATTATCCAGTAAGCCCTCCACGAATTGGTTTGGGTTGTCCCTTTCGGCTAAGGGCGTCGACAACCACATTGGCTTTGCCCAGATGATAATGAATTTCGTAGTCATAATCCTTGATCAGTTCCAACAACCTCCTCTACCTCATGACAATTTCAACCAACTTTCATTGGAATTTCATGGCTGCGAAATTACCTGCAAAACTATAGTTTCATAGAAAGCTCATAGTTTCGCAGCTTGAATACACAATTTCGCTGGATGAACATATAGCTTCATAGATCGAGTTGAAATGATGTACCAATCCGTTTTTAACCTAAAATTTCAACTTTTTACATCCAAATCCTTAGTTTATCATCCATGAAGTTATACCTAAGCTTTTTACATGATTTCATACCTAAGAATATGACCTTTATACGATTCTTTGCAACTTTACAAAACCCAAAACCCTAGAATCTGGGTTTGATCTATAGAGGGGTTAAGAGGTTGATTCTTACTTGAATTTCTTGTTTTTTTCTTGTGATCTGGTAATCAAACATCCAGATCTTCATTCCTTTAACCGTTGAAGCTTCAAATCCTGAGTTTTCTTTACTATCAATCTCGACTCTCTCTCTCTTAGACTTGGTGGTTAGGGTTACAAATGAGGAAGATGGTGGCTTATTAGGTGGGTTAAGGGGCTAATTATGGGCCCTTAATCACTTGGGCTCTTTCCTATAAGCCTAATTTAGCCCATAAACCATTTCCTTCCTTTATTTTATTTTATTTATTAAATACCCACTAATTAAGCCCATTAGCATTGATGACTCGTTTTGACTTACGGGGGTGTTACAGCTATCAAGTTAGTCAAGGTTCAATTGAAATATCATAAGGGGATTTGAAGTAACATTGGAACTTAAAGAGGAAATGAGAGTTTTATCCTTGGTTGTTCAATGAATGACTGGTTTTGAGGACGAAACCTAAATAAGGGGGTGGAATTGTAACACCCCAAAATAGGGGGTTCAAAAAGAAACATGTTTGCCATTTTATATAAACACAGAGGATAAACATGGACAATAATAATTTTAGCACCCTAGACCTCTATAAAAGGAAAGGTGACCACCCCCATGCAAGCTTTCTTGTGAAAGCGAGTTGGTTGGAGAGAGAAAGCTTGTGTTCTAAAGATAGAAAGTTCAAGAACTCAAGCATGGTACCAACTGTTACGTAAATAATTATATATCTAGGTTAGATATATGTTTATTGGTTGTTATGTACCCTTTTATTAGATAAATTTAACACCTTTACATGTGTGTATATGTCGATCTCGACCGATACTTGTTGCTAGGGTTTTCTCACGAGTTTTACATCGAAAGATGAGTTCTAGATCTCCACTTTTATGTTTTTCATAGATTATAATGATGACATGTATGCTTAAATGTTTTTTAGTAGTAGATCTAATGTTTTATGGTGTAAAGTTACCACCTTTTATTTAGGGTTCAAGTTTTATGAAGTTTATGATATTTATTCAAAGTTCATATGAGAACCCTAGATTATATGTTAATGACCTAATGGTTTTCAAAGAAAAGGATGGTAAAACCTCTTTTGAATCCCACCTCAACTAAAAATAAGAACCCCATAGTACCTAATATGATTTACTCACCCGTATTGGTGTGTAACAAGGAATGCGACCAAATAAACAAATGCGAGTAACAGCTTACCCTTTTGTATTGGCCACACAGACTAAAGGGTCAATGCGGTTGGGTAAACAAATGTGGGTAATAGTTGTATGAGTGGGGCTTTACTCATCTGCATTGACATTTAGATTGTGATAGTCACATATAACTATTACATGCATTAAACCTAGCACTTAGTCAACCAAAAGGTTCATATGCATTGATCAGGTTATCCATATTAGTGCAAACCATCTACATTAAACCAAAACTTGGCCAATAAAGACTATTTCAAATCCATATTTATTGAGTATTATCCACATTAAGCGGTGGCTATCCATATTGGATAAACATTACTCGCATTCATTATACATAAAATATTTGTTCCATATGTTGATATATTGTTCATGACTAAGGAGTTCAAACTTAGTTATACCTACTTGTATAAATCAAAGTTAGAGTTGTAAAAGAATAATAATATGATTACCTATTTTCCCAAAGTCTAGTTTCAAACTAGTTTTCGAAGGCTTGTTGTGTGCTCGCATTCAAAGGTCAGGTCTACTTTGTGCTGATAATTCAAAAGTCTACTCTATGCTAACAATACAAAGGACTTCTTTTATGCTAATAATTAAAAGGTGCAGGACTGTTAGAAGGGGTTAATGCACTTTTACAACACAATAACACAACTGAGGAGACTTCTTTAGAACACTTAACAGATCAAATAGGGAACTGGTTAACTACTATAAGAGATGCTAAGAACACAAGTAAAAGAGAGACTTTTCAAGATTGCAACACAAGTATTTGGTTTTCAAGATTGCAGTTTATTGCTTCTCAAGTTCTATTACAAAGTGTTACAAAGCATATTGGAAAGTTACAAGTACTTGAGATACTTATACTACATCCTACAGCCAGCAATACTTTGAAGGCCAGCTGGATACATAAGACTAGACAACAAAATCAAATGTAGAGTCAAAAGGTATATTGCCTTTTGACTTGTGACTATGACATGCCATAGCTCACATCCTAATATATTACAAAAGGGATAAAGTACATAAAGTAGAAAGCTCAGACTCAAGACCTCAATGTATAGTTTTCCAAAAGTATGGACCTTTTCACTAACTTGTGACAGTTAGTGAGTCAAACAGAGTTGCAGCAGAAAGATGGTCCATCTTTATGGAAAAGTACATTAGATAATAGCATGTACATAAAAGTCTTCGGAAGAAATCTGTCTTCATAAATTGGCTTTGGAAGACTTTGTCTCTGAAGCTTCAGAAGACTTCATATTTGGTTTCGGAAGATATTGGTCTTGGTTTCGGAATATTTAACACTTCGAGTACTTCTGGTGTGAGGTGTAAAACTTCCGAAGCATTTCTACTTCAGTCCTTAGTGCATGCATGCAGAGAGATTTTGGATGCTTTTAATGTTTTAACTGCATCAGACTTGTTGGAATCCTTACAAACTCCCCGTAGGCTGATGCTACCAAAACTTTTGAAGCTCTTCATCAGTTGACAGTCCTTATCATGATAATGACCAGGCCATGCTTCATTAGATGGTCAAGATCACTCAGACTTTCATAGTATCTTCTAATTTCAAAGAGATCATGTAGAGATAGATTGAATAAGTCCTGCCATGTGTAGACATTCTCACCACCTTGATCTCTAATCACATGCCATCTTTTTGGATTAGTTATGAAGGTCCAGGATAAGATAGGTCTCTCAAAAGAAAGAGGAGCCATTTGAATTGGAGTTGATTGGGCTACCTCTTCATGCACTTCCTCAGATTGATTTGACTCACCTTGAGGTATGTAGGTGGATGGTTTAGACTTCTTCTTCTTTTTTGAGTTTGGTCTAGAAGCCATCCTCTTCCTCCTCTTTGAAGACTTTAACTGAGAAGACTGGTCTGCGGCACCTTATTGATTAGTCTTGTCTTGCTCTGTTGGGTGTTCCTCCTCATAGGTTCAGAAGGAGTGGGAGATTGACCCGATTGTGGATCAGAAGATAAAGATTGTTGAGGCTCAGCAAGAGGTCCAAGTTGTGTTGTCTCAAAAGGTTCAACCTTAACCACCACTTCTTTAGGGACCTGACTTAGTGGGGAGTGTAAGTCAATAAGTTCTTCTCTTTTGATCTTCTGCTTGATCACCCTAATGTGCTCATCCATAGTAGATAGAGACATAGGGCCAAGTCTCCTTCCGAAGAATCCATATAGCTTTAGGAAGCTCATCATTCTCTATCTGTCAGTAGACTTCTTCATGCTCTTCTGATGGCCCTTGACTTTGCAGCATCTTCCCTTAATTTTCTCTTTATTGCCTTATGTTCTTTGAGTACTTCAAGCTCAAGTTGTTTGAGATACTCAAACTCTATGTACTCAAAGGATAAAGGGAGAAGTGCAGATGCTTGGTATAGGCCTGTGGCACTCAAGTAGTTGATGATATTGATCCTAGCAGTCTATTTGTCTACTTGAGGTTCTTGTGGAACCACAGCCTCTTGTGCAGGACTTTCTTGAACTGGGAAGAGAGTGGGAACATGCTTGTATAATCTCTTTTGTCTCCTCTCCTCTTTGATTTGGAGAAATAGCTTTGCATCCTTTGCTTTCTTCCTCTCTCTTGACAGTTCCATGTCAACCAGTTCATTGAGCTCTTCTAAGGGGAGAGATATAATCTCATTAATGACATAGTTCCTAGTTTGTTGGTAAGTAATCCTGACTACCCTTAACTCATCATTTTGAGTGTTTGGTTTGGGGGCAATCCTGATTGTAGTTTCCATGAATCCTGCAGACCCAGAGGAACTTTCTCCTCTTAGCTTCCTCTTCCTCTCTCTCTCCCTACTCCTCCTTAATCTCCTCAGAAGTCATTTTCCTCTTTCCTTTGTCACTCACAGACCTTTATGACTCAGGGTGGAGAGAGCTTTGGCCTTCATTGCTTGGTGTAGCCTCAAAGCTTTGGTTAGAGAGAGGTTGTGATGCACCTTCAACAACAGGTGCTTCAATAAGGGAATGAATTGTTGAAGTAGTTGTAGGTGTGACAGGGCTCTCAAGCTCTACTACTGGGCCTTTAGTCAAGGTTTCCCCTTCAAAGCTAATCTTAGGATCTGCCTCAACATCCAGTTGACCAATAGTATTACCTAATTGCCTCTTTCTCCTTCAAAGACTGAACTCTTTAGTAATTCTGTCTTGAATCCTTTGAGCTAGCCTGTCAGCTTGTCTAGATTGGCTTGGATTGACAAGTGGCATGTTGATCAGGTCAAGACCCTCATAGTAGTTCAAGTTCTGAAAATTGAAGACTTCTTGTTTCCCTTGAACTCTTTGAAGATTAAGGGCTCTTTTGTTTGCATCATACATCCACCTTATGGTGTAGCTGGAAGTTACTTGAGGTGGAGATGATACTACCCTTGGTATACCTTCCTCAAAAAGACTTTGAATGTAGGAGTCTATTGAATCCACAATAATGTGAACTTGAGGAAGTTGTTGAGTATGGATAGTTGCAAGTGAGGAAGGACAGTCCTTAATGTCCATGCTCTATGTAGAACTCCCAGGTTCTGTGTTTGTGGTGATTTTCTACCCCTTTTTGGTAGCATCACCGACTTGCATAGGTGAGCTAGAGGTTAGATCAACCACATTCACAGGTTCTTGTGTTCCTGGTTGAGCTCTTCTTAAAGGTCTCCTAGCTAGTTTTTCCTTAAGATAAGATATCTTAAGTTGTTGATCATTGACCCTATTTTGCAAGGTAGTCACCTGAGATTAACCTTAGAGACTAAATAGGTGCATGTTTTTTTATAGTTTTTTCACCTTTAGCCACAGATTCCCCTCATCTTCATCAGAAGAATCATGGGAGGATGAGAGAATTGGACCAAAGTCTTCTCTCTCGCCACTAGTATGAAGTTCTTGGCTGCTGGTTTTCCTCTGCTCAATGACAACTTCCGTTGAAGTGTCAATGGGTTGAGTTGCCATGGTTGAGGACTTAATGATGTAATCACTTGCTGAAGTGAGAGCCTCTTCCATATGGATATCTTGAACAAGTTCAGAAGTATCCATCTTAGTGATGTGTGACTGATATGGGCTAGACATAGGTGACTCAGGAGCACTCATCTCTTTTTGAGTAGGGGAGGAGTATAGAGACTCTTGGTACTCAATGAAGCCTAAATCTTCATCAGTATAAAAGTCAAGGTTTGGGATTGGGTGATTTAAGTCTAGAGGTTGTGGATTGTAACTGTTCCCTGAAGGTTGTTCATCTGAGTGTAGAGACTCAGAGTGAAGGCTTAAGGCTGTTGGGCTTGTGAGGTCATTAATCTGAGCATGAGGAACCTCAGGACTGATAGTTGAAATGGTGAGAGTGGTTTGCTCCTTAGGAGAAGTGGGAGCTCTAGCTTCCACTTCTTCCTGTGTGGGTAGTGATATGGGGGCTTGCACAACCTCAGTAGCTTGTGCAGGGGTTTGTTTGGATCTTCTTTGGTAAGTGAGGGTGATTTGTGGTCTTTTAAGTGGTTGAGAAGTAGAAGGTGTGGGTTTAACACTGGCTTGTGTTTCTAGGTTGTCACCTTGAGCAATGAGCTCTAACATTTTTTGGAACAGGGTTGTTTCTACCCCAGAGAAACCAACAGTTGGCTTCTTCAAGATTTTAAAGATGGCAGGCTTCATCTGTCGCAATTTAAGGATATTTCCGATTTCCCTCAACTGTGAGCCCAGTTCATAGTTGAGAATGTTTTGAACATATCTAGGAAACATGTAGTACTCTAAGGAGTCCAAGTTAGCAAGTAAATTTGTATAAACAAACTAATAGTACATGAACTTGACCCCCTGAACCATTCCATGTACAATGAAGGACAGATCTTTAGGAATCGAGTCCCACCCTCCATGCTTGTTAGACAAGTTGTGGATAATCACATGACGTAGGTATTTCCACTGGGATAAGACCTTCCCTTTCCTGAAGGTCTTAATAGAGAAATCTCCCTCATAGCCCATCTGCTCAAAGGAAAGATTAATAGCTTCTTTTGGAAAGAACACCTCACCTTCTTCATCATCCAGCTGAAGATGATAGTTGATGATGACCAAAGTAATGAAGATTGTCCTCCCCTGCACTGTGGCAGACAGTGTCTTATCCCTATCCATAATGACCTCTTGGCAGGTCTTCCAAAATTCAAGCAAATGATCCTCATACAGAGTAGGATCAATGGTAAGGGAGGTGAAGTAGTTGAACAAAGCCAGAAAACAGCAAACCTCTAAGAAACTATCATCTTTCTCAGAGTTCAACAGAGCAACCTGGTTGTGTTTCCAGTGAAGTTGCATGGAGAAATCAGGGTTGTTTCTAAGGTTTAGATTGACAATTTTGAGAAGCTTAAGGGTGAAGGAAGATGAAGAACAAAGGCAGTTTGAGAGAATTTAGGTCAGAGAATAAATGCAAATGAAGAAGATAGTGAAAAAGAGGGGGAAACATTGGGTTTATATGTGAAAAGGATCTGAGACAAAGTTAATAAAAGAGGATAAACTTTGAAATCCGGAAGTCGGTCCCACCTCTAAAAAAGTAGTTTTATTTTTCCCAAAAAGTGGTTTTCTTGGAAGTCAAGAAATCTTCCGAAGGTTATTTTGCTTCGGAAGTTCATGAAGAAAAGCTTCCGAAGGAAAATTGACTTCGAAAGATATTTCAAAATTTTTTGAGAATTTTACTTCGGAAGAGATTTAGAACTCAGAGTATTTATTCTATGAAAATTAAAAGCTTCCGAAGAGAAGTTTGCTTTCGAAAGAAACATTGTTCTTATAAAACATACAAGTCCTTAAGTGGATTTTAAGCTTCGGAAGATATTTCAAAAATTTCTTCCGAAGGTAAATTGACTTAAGTAGATATTTGTTTGCTAAGACATAAGTTTCTTCCGAACGTAATTTTAAATCTTCCGAAGGATAAAGAGATCAAAATTTTCAAAAATCTAAGGAATGTCTTTTAAAAAGTTTTTTCTTCTAAAGAGAACAAAGGGCTTATGAAGGTGATAAAGATAGATAACTTAGGACACACTGGTTTTAGAAATAGTATGATTAAGCTTTAAGAAAAGCTATTCAAAGTAAATCATCCCAATAGCTAATACAAGATATTTGAATCTTTGTTAATCAAAAGCCTTGGTGAACAGATCAGCATATTGTTCATTTGTGTTAACCTTGACTATTTTGATTAATCCCTTTTCAAAGTGATACCTGATATTGATGTGCTTTGTCCTTGAGTGCTGCATAGAATTTTCTGTGATTGAGATAGCACTATTGTTGTCTATATGGATGGGAGTCTCCTTGAAGTTGAATCCGTAATCCAGCATTTGATTTTGAATCCAAAGTACTTGAGCATAGCAGCTTGCAACAGCAATGTATTCAGCCTCAGCAGTTGATGCAGATACATAAGATTGTTTCTTACATTGTCAGGAGACTATCCTTCCACCAAGAAATTAACATCCCCCTGATGTAAACTTTACAGTCATGTTGCAACCACCACAATCACTATCTGTATAGGCATACAGATTAAAGTCAGAGTTCTTTGGATACCAAAGGCCAAGTGATGGAGCACCTTTGAGATATCTTAGAATTCTTTTGACAATGATTAGGTGTGACATCTTGGGGTTGGCTTGATATCTTGCATAGATACATGTAGCAAACATGATATTAGGCCTGTTAGCTATGAGGTACATAAGAGACCCAATCATTGCCCTGAAGAGATGCTCATTAACACACTCCCCCTCAAGATCAGGCCCAAGGGAGTAGTTTCTAGCTATAGGTGTCTTAGCAACCTTACAATCAGTCATGTTGAATCTTTGAAGTATGTCTTAAACATACTTAGACTGGCTTATGAAGATGCCATTGTCAACTTGCTTCACTTCAATTACTAGAAAGAAATTGAGTTTCACCATGGCACTCATTTCAAACTTGTCTTTCATCAACTTTTCAAAGTCTTTGCAGTGCTTTGAATTAGTTGACCCAAAGATAATGTCATCTCCTGTTCCTTTGATGAAGAGAGTTCCATCAATAGTACCCCTCTTGTAGCCATGTTGATAGAGATACTGTGATAGAGTCTCATACCACTTCCTTGGTGCTTGGTGCAGCCCATAAAAAGCCTTATCAAGTTTGCAGACATAATCAGAATGATCAGGATCTGCAAACCCAGGTGGTTGTTTGACATACACCTCTTCATCAATCACCCTATAAAGAAAAGCATACTTGACATCAAGCTGGTAAACCTTGAAGTTCTTGGATGTAGCAAAAGCTAGGAATATCCTGACAACTTGAAGTCATGCTACATGAGCAAAGACATCTGTGTAGTCAATTCTTTCTTCTTGAGTAAATACTTGAACAAATAGTCTGGCCTTGTTCTTGATGACAAGTCCTCTATCATCCTTCTTATTTCCAAACACCCATTTGGTTCATACAGTAGTCTTCCCATTTGCTTCTTGATGACAACTTCCATCCTTTAGAGCCTCATGTATTTTCTTTGTCTCTATCTAGGACAAGAAACAAGAGTGAAGACAAACATTTGCTTCATGGGTTTGTCCTTTTGTTCTTACCCCTATGTCAACATCTCTAATGATGTTTGTGGAAGGGTGAGACTTGTGGATCCTTAGCTTAGGGATCACAGCAAGTTGCTTAGATAGATCTAAATTAGAGAAATTCAGATCTGGTAATGAGGATTCACTCTCCACATCAGCACACTTATCAAGATTAACTTTATCCAATGAGTATGTGGCATCATTGATGTTTTCATCAATGGAGTGGTTATCAGCATTAAAAAATTCCTGATCACTGTCACCACCACCATGCTCTCCAAAATTTGAAGCTCCTTCCTCTGAGTTGTGTACCTCTAAGTTGGAATTTGAAGGCCTTCAGAGGCATGAGCAGGATTTGTCATTGATGTGCTGGTAGAAGCCTCATTTGTAGGATTTGCTACCACTGGAGCTGAAGATGTGTAGCTTGAAGGTCTTCTTAGCTCAAATCTTGGATCAAGATCACCTGTAGGTAGTATTTCTATAGACCCTTAAACATGCTCACAAGATTTGTTAAAACAGATGGTAACTAAATCAAGATCAAACAACCAATCAAGACTGGAACCTTTCACACTGGAAGTGTGCTCATTGAAAGTCACATTGGCTAACTCCTCAACTACTCTAGTTCTGAGATTGTATACTCTATAAGCCTTATCTTTGGAAGAGTATCTAATCAAGTGTCCATTATCTGATTTCTCAGCAAACTTAGCAATTTGATCTTTGGTATTCAAGATGGTGCAAGGACATCCAAATGACCTGAGAAGACCAATGAAAGGTTTTCTCTTATGCCAAATTTCATAAGGAGTCTTACCATGAGTCTTAACCACTAAAACTCTGTTTTGCACATAGCAGGCAGTGTTGAGTGCCTCTGCCCAGAAGGTGATGGGCAGTTTAGAGTCGGACAACATAGTTCTTACAGCTTCAATAAGTGTCTTGTTTCACCTCTCAGCAACACCATTTTGCTGAGGAGTCCTGGGAGCACTATATTGTCTTGTAATACCCTTTTTATCACAAAATGTATCAAGGATTTGGTTCTTGAATTCAATTCCTTGATCATATCTTATGGTTTTGACCTTGTGATCACATTGGTTCTCAATCTTTAAGATGAAATTCTTTAGAATCTCAGGAGTCTCATCCTTAGTTCTAAGGAAGAAGACCCATGTAAATCTTGTAAAATCATCTATGATCACTAAATAGTAAGATGTCCTTCCTAGACTCATTACACTGGTGGGGCCAAAGAGATCCATATGTAACAAGTGTCGGGAAGTAGTGATGGAATTTCTTTCCTTCGGTTTGTGAGATACCTTGTGTTGCTTCGCTTTAAGGAATGCCACACAATGGTCATCACTTGTAAACTCTTTCTTTGGCATTCCAGTTTCCAAATCATTCTTAATAAGTTTGTTCATGTTTTTAAAGTTTACATGGCACATATTTTTATGCCAAAGGAAAGATTTATCACTATTTTCTTTAGATAGAAAGAATGAAACTTCTCCTGAGGGAGATGTTTCTTGCAAATCCATCTTGTACATGTTCCCTCTCCCGGGGGCTTTGAGAAGGCTATGCTCATGAGGAATGACCACCTCGGGCTTGAGAACAATGCATTCATGCTCAGTAAAGAGCATGTTATGACTCTGATCATAAAATTGGGATACACTTAAAAGATTGTACCCAAGCTCCTTGACAAAATTTACCTTTTCAATGATGAGCTTACCATTTGTGACCTTTCCCCTTCTTGTAATGTAACCTCCAGCATCTCCTCCAAAAGAAACTGGTCCTCCATCAATTGTTTCAAACTTTTGGAGTAGTGACCTGTTGCATGTCATGTGCCTAGAACAGACACTGTCAATGATCCATACATTTTTGTTTGTCTTGAGTTGTTCCTGCATAAAAGAGATGGTTAGTTACATTTGGAAACCCAAGCCTCATTGGTCTTGGGCTCATCAAAAGAATATGAAGACAATGCAACAGTAATTGATCCTATAGTCATGTTGGAGGGATCATTTGCTGAAGTTGATAAAAAAATTTCAGCCACTTGGTCTTTCTTTGACTTCCACACCACCTTTGGAAGCTTAGACTTGACCTTCAATACTTCGGAAGTTTTGTTGACTTCGGAAGTTTTGATGACTGGGCCTTCTGAAGATTTTGCTTTCACTCCAGCAGGCTTCAGTACTTCGGAAGCATTCCTTTCTTTCGAGACCAAAGTTTCTTCCGAAGGCAAGTTTCCACTTGTCTTCTTCTTTATTTTGGAGCTTTCGAGTGAAACATTGTGAATTAAAGTTGTGTTTCATCATCAGAAACATAATTTGAATCACAAATTGCAGTATATTTCATCAAATCTGTTGAATTTGTTGTTCGAACGAAGATGAAGTTTTCAAACTGAAAAATCTCAAATTCATTGATTTGTTATTGATAATGAAGAAATTGATACTAGAAGAATGATTATCGGCATTA
>BJCM01068554.1:3621-19964 GCA_018326385.1 Flaveria bidentis
TTCTAAAGAGGTGAAGGTGAATTGGATTGGAACTGATTCAAACCCTGCTGATATGATGACTAAGGCACTGCCTGGATCAAAGTTCAAGTTTTGTGTTGATTGCTTAAGACTTGGTTGAGTTTAAACCAAGACTTAGGTGGAGATTGTTAAGTAGAAGTCTTGTTTAAAGTTGAGGGACTATTCTTGACAATATTTGATAGTTGTCTAATAGTATAAAAGGTAGTTAATCGGTAGTTAGCAAATGGTGAGCAGAGTGAAATTTCTTCCGAACTTTGATTTCTTCCGAAGTCTGTTGTAGTTCAATTTGATTGTTCATGTTAGTTCTTGATTTCTTTAATAAGATTCATTCAATCTTTAGTTGATCAATTGGTGTTTTTCATAACATATCGAAACAATAATCTGTAAATTAAGCAAAACTGTGAATAACAAGTACAGCTAATTAGTCATAATCAGAGTACTATATGTAATCTACACCAAAACTCAAATCATCAGGTAAACTATCATTGCTCAGATTTGAGTTCTACGATGGAAGAACGAAATATCATCATCAGAAACAACAAAATCGTTTCGGAACACATAATGCGATCGGAAATCCATTAATTGTACTGTAGATTATGATCAGAATAACAGTGAAGCGATACAATAATCAAACAATCAATCAAGCAGAAATTGTTTTAGAATCACTATAATTTGCAAAGACCAAAGAGAATTTCTCAATCGAAGGGTGGATGTGTGGTGATTGTAGTGAGTATCAGAGTGAGTGAACCTGAATAGAGCAAGGTGTGTGTCTGACTATCGACTTCTAGTTTCTCGTTGTTTAAAAAGGAAACACTTTCATATTTAAGAAAACACATTTTCCGAATGACATACTTGTATAGTTGTATAAACACTTTTAATTCAAAGTTACTCTTTGATAGTTGAGGATTGACGCTCTGATGTAAATCAAAGAGGCATAGGCTGTTATTGGTCATAGACCGTCAATGATTATTCAAGCATGTTATCCAAGGGTGGACCCAATGTTATCCAAGGGTGGACCCAGCTTTTGTGGTTGAGTTTCATCCGACTCTCATAAAAAAAATTGAATATTCATGTATATGTTATATTCCCGATTGATCCTTGAGAAATTTTTTGAACAACCCAAAGATCTTTTTTCTTAGCATTGAGTTTTAAAAATATAAAATTCGAAAGTTTTACAAATATAAACTGATAAGTTATAAAAAATAACAAATATAAACTTATCATAAAATAATTTTGAAACAATAAGCTAATAAGTAACTCATCAAGTTATTATCCAATAGGTCAATACCTTTAACCCATTAAATTAACAAAATACCTCAGTTTTATTACTTAACGAGCCAATACTCATAACCCATTAAATTAACAAAATACAAAAAAGAATTGTAATTTAAACTATCGGTGACTAACCCTTGTATACAAAACGTCACATATCAACACTCGCAGGAACGGTGGAGCACACTCTTCAGGTTCTAAAAGTCAATCGGCAAGGTGGCAATGGGTAAGGAAGAACGGTAATGATCAATTGTTTATTTGATTGTTTTGTTTGATTATTTTAATGCTTAACATTATAATTTTTAATTGTCAGTTTGTTATTTGTATGTTAGATTGTTAATAACTAATTTAAGTGTTATTTGTTTTTTCTACAGGAAAATGTCTGCAGTCTGCGGATCACATCTGCAGACATTTATAGCAGGAAAAAGTGGACCAAACGTTTACAGTCTGCAAGAAAAAGATTGTTTAATTTTTAATTTTATAGACTATTAAAATATTCTATAATTAAATTAAACTTATTTTTTAAACTTTAAAAAATACTTTAACATTAAAATATAGATAAAATTAATATAAATATATTAAAATATAAATAAAAGTTATAAAAGTTACAATAATATTCATAAAACCAAACAAACCTAATCAAAATCAAACATAAACATAATCCATTATAACAAATCAAACAAACCTAAACATTATCAAACCTAAACATAATCCATGTGACAAATCAAACAAACCTAATCAAAAGCAAACATAAACATAATCAAACATAAACAAACAATCCATGGAACTTTACCTATGGTGAGTAGTAGGTGGCAGTCGAGCAGGAGGTCGCATGAGAGGGGGTGGTTGAGCAGGAGAGGGGGGCGGTCAGCGATGATGTCGCAGAGAGGGGCGGTCGGTGGTCGAGCGGGGGGAGGGGGTCCGGTCGAGCAGGAGGTCGAGCAGGGGGAGGGGGCCGGTCGAGCAACAGAAGTCGAAGGAGAGGGGGCGGTTGGCAGTGAGGTCGCCGACGATGAGGGAGGTCGGCGATGGAGGATGGGGGTGATGGAAGATGGGAAGACTAACGGGGGAGTATGTATTGTGTTTAGGTGTTTTTCAATATAAAGAGGTTGGAAGAGGAGAAAAGAGGTGGGTTTGGGTATTCTCCAAGAAGAGGACGGGATGACACTTTTTAATGAAATGTCTTTCGTAAAACTAACAATCTGAAACCTAAAATGTATGTTTGTTCTCTTCTTGGTGAAGACAAAAGAGCCTAAGAAGTTTTTTTGTGAAAAAACAAACACCATCTTATTGTATGTTGTATGTATAATGATAATTTATAAATTTTCATTGTTTTGTTATTCTAATTATTAATATTTCATGATGTTGTAGGTTTATGATTGGACGTTAGGCTTTAATTTGTAAATCAAATGTCTGAACATAAGATAATTTGTATTTCATATTTGCTATTTGTTTAATTCCTTAATGTTTAGTTACTAGTACACAGAATTGTAGAACCTTTCAACATGTGACCCCACTCGACCCGACTCGAATTGACCTGATTAGAAATGACCCAACCTAAATCATACTGAAATAATTTGTGTTTTTACTATAGCCAATGTATTTTTAAAAAGATTATCTGACCCTATGAAAGAAAATTATGGGTCCACCATCGATGTTATCGGAAGCTTGCTTCATGCAAGCATCTCACCGGAGTTTTGTCTCGTGCAAGCATGTTATTGAAGTCTTCTTTTCTGTAAGCATGTCACTTGATTGCTTAGCTTTATGTAGTATGTCACTTGATTCTAGTACTGGTAGTATAAGCATGCAGCCTAGATGATGACTAACTTGGTTATATTATGGTATGGCTATGATATGTCTTAGATTTTCAAATGTGGGCTGAGCTTAGAGGTTTTGAATAGCACAAATGAAGTCTATTCGGCTAAATAAAGACTGACATTTGTTTAAATGCTTATCTTTATTTTATTAAGACAATAAATAATTATCTTTATAATCAATGTTGAATTTGCATGAATGTTTTTTCATGAATGCATGTGTATGTTTTTCTGTTGCAATGTTAATACATTTCTAGTTCAAGAATTATGTTATAACATATAAACCCTTGATTTATTAGAATCAATTACACTGTTGGCTTGTGTGTGCACCTAAAATATGCCACCATCATCATAACTATCTCCATCCCACCAACATTATATTATCACTCAATCGTCACAAACATCTTGATCCTCACCACCTCCATATTAAAACCACCATAACTTAAGTCTTGTAGTGAGAGAGTGAGAACTAATGAAGAAAAAGGGTGTTTTGAAGCTGTTATAATACTCTATGGAAGGCAAAGAACATCGGTCAACAAAATCATGTGTCACACCTTAATTTACAAGTACGACCTGATATATCAAACAGATAACATACTATAGCGGAAGTCGAATGAGAGGGGGGCGGTCCGCGGTGAGGTCGCCAACGATGGGGGAGGCCGGCGATGGAGAATGGGGGTGATGGAGGATGGGGAGACCGATAGGGGAGTATGTGTTATGTTTAGGTTTTTTCAATATCAAGAGGTTGGAAGAGGAGAAAAGAGGTGGGTTTGGGTATTATCCAAAAAGAGGACGGGAAGACATTTTTTAATGAAATGTCTTTCGTAAAACAAACAGTCTGAAACCTAAAAGGTATGTCCTTCCTCTTCTTGGTGAAGACAAAAGAGCCTAAGAAACTGTTTTGTGAAAAATCAAACATCACCTTATTATATGTTGTATGTATAATGATAATTTATAGATTTTTTTGTTTTGTTATTCTAATAATTAATATTTTATGATGTTGAAGGTTTATGATTGGATGTTAAGTTTTAATTTGTAAATCAAATGTCTTCAAGGATTTAAAGAAGTACACTAAAATCAATGAACATAAGATAATTTGTATTTCATATTTGCTATTTGTTTAATTCTTTAATGTTTAGCTACTAGTACACAAAATTGTAGAACCTTTTAACATGTGACCCCACTCGACCCGACCCGAATCGACCTGATTGGAAACGACCCAACCTAAATCATACTGAAAGAATTTGTGTTTTTACTATAGCCAATGTATTTTTAAATAATTATCTGACCCTATGAAAGAAAATTATGGGTCCACCACTGATGTTATCGGAGGCTTGCTTCATGCAAGCATCTCATTGGAGTTTTGTCTCGTGCAAGCATGTTATTGAAGTCTTGTTTTTTTTTAAGCATGTCACTTGATTGCTTAACTTCATGTAGTATGTCACTTGATTATTGTACTAGTAGTATAAGCATGCAGCCTAGATGATGACTACCTGGTTACATGGTATGGCTATGATATGTCTTATATTTTCAAATATGGGTTGAGCTTAGAGGTTTTGAATAGCACAAATGAAGTCTATTTGGCTAAATAAATACCGACATTTGTTTAAATGCTTATGTTTATGTTATTAAGACAATAAATAATTATCTTTATAATCAATGTTGAATTTGTGTGGATGTTTTTTCATGAATGTGTGTGTATGTTTTTCTGTTGCAATGTTAATAAATTTCTAGTTCAAGAATTATGTTATAACATATAAACCCTTGATTTATTAGAATCAATTACACGGTTGGCTTGTGCGTGCACCTAAAATATGCCACCATCATCATAACTATCTCCATCCCCACCACCATTATATTATCACTCAATCGTCACAACTATCTCGATCCCCACCACCTCCATATTAAAACCACCATCACTTAAGTCTTGTAGTGAGAGAGTGAGAACTAATGAAGAAAAAGGGTGTTTAAAGCAGTTATAATGCTCTATGGATGGCAAAGAACATCAGTCAACAAAATCATGCGTTACACCTTAATTTACAAGTACGACCTGATGTATCAAACAGATAACATACTATCCTGGAATTCTCAATATTTAAAACTACAAACTAGACTGAATTAAACTTTAACAATACATTCTAGATCCACACATCCTTTGTGTTAACATTTACAAAATATGAATACGATATACATTGCCCTTGGAAATTTTAACTTAATCATTATATTCTACATGAAGTTCTTATTCGATTTCAGCCGCTAAGTCTCCATGACCTAGCCATTGCCTTATGTCACCTCCTACATCACAGGCTAAAATATGTCAACAACAATGTGGTTCGTGAGTTATAACCAATGACACTAAATAGTTAGACAGTTTGACGATATGTGCAATTATATTTTTATCAAATTAAACCTCAGTAAGGCCTTCCTATAGGTAATGTCTGTTAACATATATGTCATTCCAAGTCTAACAATAATAAAGGGTCTGCTAAAGGCACCCCAATCGACTAAATCCTAACACGTCATATCAAGCATCCCTCAGGGACCTTTAATGACACTCGAACCAATCTCGAAGGATCACAACTATTAGCACCACACCATACTCGAGAGTAAGGCACATCACTACCTAAATAGATCTAACTAAGCGTACATAAGCACCTAGGTGATTGGTGACTTAGTCCAGAACCCATCCTCACACCCTAATGATTTACCCATGACTAACAATGATCAATGTCGGACGCACATAAGCTATGTTAGTTAACTCAAGTAGGCAAGTCAACTTACAGTCACACATCAAAACATTTTAAACAAATAGTTGCAAAGCTAGGATACAACCTTAAAATCATAGAGAGAAAAAGGATGGTTAGACTAAAATCGATGAGTTGCAAGAGTGTCCACACCCTAGTCAGCGAGCATAACCCTAAAATATATTGACATCCATGTCAAGTCACAACTAAAACGAACATGTAACCCTTGGGTTTGCTGCCCAAGTTACTGTATTTGACAGGCCCTAGTCATGTCAATGACTTTAGGCTAGGATCTCCATGACTCCAATCATCATTTCCTATCACGGATCAAGATGAACACTCATCAAAGAGCTAGGGTTCACACGCATGCCCAAAATAGTGACCAAATGGAGATAACTCGCCACATCACAAAAAAAATCATTTTTGTGCTTATTTCCTATGGAAACCAAATGGTTATAACACGACCATACATTACCCATTCTAAATCAAAACCAGTCGTTGTCACGCGACAAATTTGTTTATCAAAATATGGATTTTTATCTACTATTTAATAATGTGCATACTAATATTTAATCACCGGTTTGAGTTCTTTCAGAAACTATAGTTTGCCCCAAAATCCATAACAATGCATAATTCACGATTTTAAAACCTTGCCGTGTTAGATCCGGAGCACAAATCATCTTCAAACGATCACAAATCCACTACTGACAGATCTAACACTAAAATAGGGTTTCACACATCACATTTTTATTTATTCATATTAAGAAATCTTATTCAAGTAAAATGAACCTTACCTTGCGGTCCTCGAATGCACCATTTAGAAAACATATGCTATACAGTGACATATAACCTTTTCATGCCTTCCTTAACACCTCGTGAAACTTAAATTCTAAAGAGAGTTGTGATAAGATTCGTTTATAGAAAGGGAGAGTGAAAAGGTTCGTTTGTAGAGAGAGAACCAAGATTGGGAGTAAATGGTGAAAAAAGTCAGATTTTTAGGATTTTATGTTAAAATAACATTTGGAAGCCTTAACAGACCGTCATGCATGTCCTTAGTGGTCCGCACCACCTTAAAATTAAATGTATTAATATTCCAGATGGAATATCCACATATTCCAAATGGAATATTCATATTTTGAAAAGAATACTCCTCGCGGTCCGTCATGTTGGCCTTTGTTGGTCCGTGATGTCCTTAGCAAACCGTTGTGTTTTTCCTTGGCGGTCCATGATGATCTCTCCTCACTTAAACCTAACTTCCTTTCATTGGCGGACCAAGATCGAAAGATGTAACCCATAGCTATCTTTTATGGGTGGTGATCTTAGTTTTGTGGGGTTAATTCCTTATTCGACTCACTGAATCGCTACCTTGTTCCTCTTTCTTGTACATCAGCTCATCCATAGGACCAAGGGGTCGCATCATGATTCGAGTTCTATAAATTTGAAGTGAAACCAAAATCACTCAACATCACTATAGTGCCCCTAAGCGAACAACCTTGCGAAATGACCGACGTGACTCCATACATAGGGAGCTTGTATGGAGAGTTGTTTTTTTATGAAAATTATTTTTTGGAAAGGTCTGATTCACTAATTATTAAAATCCCTAGAAGATGATGTCTTGACATATCTAACCCACCATCACCATGCCTGAACCATCATTGCTTACCCACCATCATCATACCTTAACCACTATCGTTGGCCCATCATCACCATACCTAAACCACCAATATTCACCCACTATCATTATACATAACCCATCATGACTTTTAACCCAAAAACTTAAATCCTAACACTAACCCAAATTCAATCTACAAGATGGTTTCTCGTTCCAAAACGCCCCTGCTTCCTTTACATAGTTTCTTGACCAGTGCATTATTTTCACAATGGAGAATGGTAGTGTGGGGGTGGCAATGCCGGTGTATGTGGTGATAGAGAACTATAAGGCCCCATCCCGAGACGCTTACAGCTGGCCAATCATTACTCACAAAACATGCAATTACATTTAACTTTCATAAAAACATCGCAGTTGAACATTAAAATAACTTTTTATTTCAAAATAACTGCTTTTGCAAGTTAATAAAATCATTCATTACACATTTTTATTTGTTCGCATTACAATGCAAAAACAGTAAAAAAGAATGCCATCCAAAATGCCAAGTAGCGGCCCCGCGCCATCCTCAGCAATGCTCACCTGCCAACTGGAAAAATGCATAAAAAAGTCAGCGTTGCTGTGTGAGTTCTAGTTTTAAAATAAAACATACTTTACTTTCGTTAAAACCGTTCTTTAGTTTCCTTCAAATCATACTATACTGTTGTACATGATAACACATCGTATGTACACATAGATAACATCATTATTATCTTCTATACTGTTCATCACTTTCTTTCATTATCTCTTTATCTCTTTCCGGATCAGTATCATCAGCTATATCCCAAACGTATGGACAAAGCGGGTACTGGGACGAAGATCATAAATGACTTCCATAACACACATAGCCTGGCACTAGCACCGGGGCAAGCGACAAAGATCCCAACTGTATACTACACCTCAAACATATGCACAAAGCGGGTATTGGGCCGAAAATCATAAATGACTTCCATAACACACAAAGCCTGGCACCAGCACCGGGGTGAGTAATCACTATAAACCATGTACTATATCACAGGTCAGTCACAAAGACTGGACCCATGCGATATCCTTAAGGTTTAGCTAAACCACACACAGTTGAGCTTACGGCATTTTAGAGTCGTGCACCTCCGTACATTTTGCTTGCAAGCCTTCCATTACTTTCTCTTTCATTAATGCATGCATTCTATCATTATGCTCCTCTTTCATTATCTTTCACTTTACGTTACATAATACTTTATCATTCCTTTCACAACTATAACACGTAAAACCACGGGAAGGATAAACATACATAACAGGAACATAAACATAATCATACAAAATATCACTATACAAGGCACCATCACACATGCATAACATACATGCAACATACCATCATGTAAAAAGCATCAAACATACATCATCATACTATGCCCATCACATCACTATTGACTTCAAAAAGTCAACTTACTATGCCCCCGGGAACTTCCCAAGTCAAAGCCTACTTTTACATTTTTCCCCAAAAATTCAGAAAATAATCAAAGTGTTCATCCGCATTTGTTTTAGTTCATCCGCATTGACTTTACTCATCCGCAGTTGTTCATCTGCATTGACTTTTACTCATCCGCATTTGTTCATCTGGATTGACTTTTACTCATCCGCATTTCCCATGCTTAGTCAATGCTCATCCGCATTTCCCATACTTAGTCAATGCTCATCCGCATTTCCCATACTTAGTCAATGCTCATCCGCATTTCCCATTTCTCATTCGCATTGACTTACTTAGTGTCAATACTCATCCGCATTAACTGTTCATCCGTATTAACTATTCATCCGCAATTCTTTGGAACACTTGGGCAGATTCTAAAACTCAGACATATGAGCCCTAAACTTCAAATTTCAGTTTCCAAACACCATCTATTATGTTTAAGCTTAAATCTTACCTTCTAAGCCTTAAAAACATAAACATAACATCATCAAGCATGAACATAGCCAACATCACTTCATAACAGCAATATACACATAGTAAATCATACGGGTACAAAAACCCAGTTTTAGAAAAACATACATTCATGCTTTTCCAGCCCCAAAATCAGTTAAAAACCAGTAAAAGAGGGGTCCTAGAACTCACCTTAGCAGCTCTTAAGTATGGCTTCTTCCAAACTCGTTTGCAATTGAGTTCAACCGCCTAGAAACCCACTAAAAACACACACAACCGAACATACAAACACATATAAGCATACACCCGAGGCAAGGCCAGTTAAGAACACCATAAAACCATGAATTCTTACCTTGAATTCGAATATTTCTTCTTGTTCTTCTTCAAAACCCGAAAACTTTGCATTTTCTCTCTCTAGAATCGGTAAATAGAAATGTGATGTGCAAGAGTGGCCGGCCATCACCTTTATTCACCAACTTTTCAAAGATTGTCCTTTTTGTCACTTTTAACCCCTAGACTTGGTTTTATTTCTTTTCCTTTTTGTTCTTCACTTTATTCTTTCTTTTTTTGTCTTTAAAATAACCAGGCGTTACAAGTCCACCCCCTTTATATAGGTTTCGTCCCCGAAACCTGTTATTTCTCGAACAGACGTGGGTAATGCTATCTCATCTCTTATTTAGTCTCCCACGTAGACTCAGATCCCTTCCTGTGCTTCCACTATACACACACACAAGAGGAACCACTTTATTCCTCACCATATTCTCTTTTCGATCAATGATCGCCACTGGTTGCTCCACATAATTGATCCGTTCATCTACCTCGATATCCTCTAGTGGAACAATCATATCCTAGTTTGCTAAACATTTCCTCAGATAAGATACATGGAATGTCGGGTGTATTCCACTTAGCTCATCTGGTAACTCCAGCCTATAGGCCACCTCTCCTACTCTAGCAATGATTCGGAAATGCCCTATATATCTCAGGCTCAACTTGCCCCGCTTTCTGAACCGAATGATACCCTTCCAAGGTGAGACTTTCAACATAACCATGTCACCCACCTGGAACTCAATCGGTCTACGTCGTTTATCAGCATACGACTTCTGTCTATCTTTGGTTGCCTTCATGAAGGCCTTGATCTTTTCAAGCTTCTTAGTCGTAGCCTCGATCACCTCGATGCTTCCTAACTCTTTCTGACCAATATCACCCCAACAGACGGGTGTTCTGCATCTCCTACCATATAGCATCTTATAAGGAGGCATACTAATGCTGGCATGATAACTGTTGTTATATGAGAACTCAGCTAACGGTAAGTGGTCATCCCAACTTCTTCCAAAATCGATAACACATTCCTGAAGCATATCCTCCAATGTCTGAATGGTCCTTTCTGACTGACCATCCATTTGGGGATGATAAGCCGTGCTAATATGTAACCTCATCCCCATCATGTTGTGGAATTTCTTCCAAATTATAGATGTAAATCGGGTGTCACGATCAGACACAATAGACACTGGCACACCATGATGAGTTACAATTTCCTTGATGAATAGATCCACCAACCTCTCGGATGAATATGTCTTGCGGATCGGTAGGAAGTGAGCACTCTTCGTCAAACGGTCAACTATCACCCATATGGCATCGTACCCTTTCAGGGTACGCGACAGCTTTGTAATGAAATCCATGGTGATGTGCTCCCACTTCCACTCCGGTATATCCAAAGGTTGGATCTTTCCATATGGCTTCTGATGCTCCGCCTTCACTTGCAAGCAATTAAGGCACTTACTCACATACTCCACCACATCACGCTTCATACCGGCCACCAATAGTCTTTCTTCATGTCTTGGTACATCTTTGTAGCACCAGGATGAATAGAGTATCGAGTCTTATGAGCTTCGTCCATATTCTTCATGCGTAGATCCCTAAAACAAGAAATCCACATCTGTCCGAATCGGGTTCTAACACCGAGTGTGTTTTCACCCAATTCCACAATCAGACCTCTCATTCTTTTGGAGTTAAGATAATCTTCTTTCAATGCCTCATCTTGAAACTCCTTGACTTGCTTCATCACATCAGAGGTCATGATCAACTGGTAAGCTTTCACCCGAATCGGTTCGGGTCTCTCTTTTCGGCTAAGGGCATCCGCCACCACGTTGGCTTTGCCCGGATGGTAATGGATCTCGCAGTCGTAGTCTTTTATGAGCTCCAACTATCTCCTTTGTCTCATGTTCAGGTCCTTCTGCTCAAAGAAGTACTTCAAGCTCTTGTGGTCGGTGAATATGGTGCATTTTGTACCGTTTTGGTAGTGCCTCCAAATCTTTAACGCGAAGACCACAACTGCTAGCTCCAAATCACGAGTAGGGTAATTAACATCATGAACCTTTAACTGTCGGGATGCATAGGCTATAACCTTTCCCCTTTGCATTAACACACACCTCAACCTCGAGTAGGAAGCATCAGAATAAACCACCATATTTTCACTTCCATCGGGTAATGACAGAACAGAAGCTTGAGTCAACCTTGCCTTTAACTCCTCAAATGCCTTCTCTTAAGCTTGACCCCATATGAACATTACATCTTTTCGGGTCAACTTGGTCAGTGGAGAAGCGATCTTAGAGAAGTCTTGAATGAATCTTCTGTAATAGCCCGCCAAACCCAAGAAACTATGAATCTCGGATGGCGTCTTTGGAGACTTCCACTGCATCACTGCCTCCACCTTTACCGGGTCCACCATAATTCCCTCGGGATTCACCACATGACCCACGAATTGGACTTTGCGCAACCAGAATACGCATTTGAAGAATTTGGCATACAACTTCTCCCTTCTCAACGTCTCCAAAACCTCCTGAATGTGATCGACATGCTCAATCTCGATCTTCGAATAAATCAGGATATCATCAATAGAACACAATCACTTATTTATCCAACATCGGCCGACACACTCGATTCATCAGATCCATGAAAGCAGCTGGTGCATTGATCAAACCAAAAGACATGACAAGAAACTCGTAATGACCATAACGCGTGTGAAAAGCTATTTTAGGGATATCCTGCTCCTTCACCTTTAACTGATGGTAGCCCAATCGAAGATCTATCCTTCAGAACCAACTGGCACCTTGAAGTTGATCAAACAAATCATCAATTCTTGGTAACAGATATCGATTCTTTACCGTCAACTTATTCAGCTCACGGTAGTCGATACACATCCTTATGCTACCATCTTTCTTCTTCACAAATAAGACTGGAGCACCCCACGGAGAGATACTCGGCCTAATAACCCCTTATCAAGCAGCTCTTGCAACTGCTCCATTAACTCTTTCATCTCAGTCGGAGCCAACCGATACGGTGCCTTGGCAACATGTTGGGCACCCGGTATCAGATCAATATGAAACTCGATCTCTCGATTAGGTGGCACTCCTGGTAAGTCTTCTGGGAACACGTTTGGAAAGTCACACACAACCGGTACATCAGACAGTTATGGTGTTGGTGTTTCTACATCCTTCACATAAGTCAAGTAGGCACTACATCCACGCCTCATGCACTTTCCCGCCACCGCCATTGAGATTACTTTCGGGACCGTCGTGACCCGATCACCATAAACCGTTACTGAACTCCCATCAGGCACTGTCAAACAAATCATCTTCTTGCAACACACAATGTTCGCCTCGTAGTCCGCTAACCAATCCATCCCAAGAACCACATCGAAACCGCCTAAGGTCATCACGAATGGTCTAACCAGAAACTTATGACCTTCTAATTCCACATCACAACCTTCCATCACCTCAGAAATCCTGGTAGACTTACCTATGGCAGTTTCTACATCAAAGGACATATCAACACTCCTACAACTGACAGCCAGTTAAGCATAAAAAGCAGCAGAAATAAAAATTTTACTGGCACCAGAATCAAATAACACGGTGGCTAAAGTTTGGTTTACTAGAAACGTACCTGACACAACATCAGGGTCCGTCCTAGCCTCCTCTTGCATCATCGTAAACGCTCTGGCGCTCGCCCTCAGTCCTTCACCTCCAGTCTTCTTCACCCCAGAACCCTCAGCCCTTGGCTTTTTGCAATCCCTGCTCATGTGGCCTTCCTCCCCATAAGAATAACACCTCCTCATACCGCAGTTCTTCACCACATGTCCGGTTCTTCCACAACGGAAACAGACATTGGTTCCTAATTTACATTCCCCGTTATGTTCTCGTCCACACTTGACACACTTTTTCGACCCTGCACCGGATGTGACCACCCGCTGGTCATCCACCCGTGCACCCTTGTTACATGGAATGGCCCCGCCATGCCCAAACCGCTTTCCGTTCGAATTCCGATCTCCACCACTCTTCTTACTGCCTTCAGCCACCACCACCATTCTTTCATCATACAACCTTCCCGCCAAATCAACTGCCGACCTAAACATGCTCGGTCGGGCAGCGGTCATGTGCCTGCAAATATCCACTGGCAAGCCCTGGATCTACCTCTTGATTTTTTGTGACAGAGGGGTCACCTAATAAGGCACCAGCCGTGCCATCTCATTAAACTTGGTGTTGTACTGCTGATGTGTCATCGTCCTCGCCTCCAACTGCAGTTGCTCCCTCTCAACCTTATCCATCTCCCTATGAGGACAAAACTCCTCAATCACCAACTTCTTCAGTTCAGACCATCTAATCCTCCCAATAGCCCGACTACCCTCAGCTTTGACAATATTGTCCCACCAGCATAAAGCTGAGTCCACGAAAGAGTGGGCAACGAACTTCACTTTCTGATCCTCCCGGCACTTGCTGATGTTCAAAACAGCTTCCATTTCTCTCACCCATCGGTAAGCAGCAGCAGCAGTGTCATTACCATCAAAAGTAGAGGCTTGCATCGTTGAAACGCCTCTTTTACTGAGGCTCTCAGATTGGTACTCTCATCACCGCCCTCCGGATAAGGGGTCTTGGGTTCTTCATAAACCACCTTTTCAGTTCTAGGCCTTCCTTTTGAAACCCGTGGTTCAGCACCACGACCTCTACCACGTGAAGCTTTAGATGATCTACACCTGCCATCCTCTAACACACACACTGAAAGAGTTAAACACCAACACGGTCATTCAAGGGAACAGCTCAGTTTATGTCAAGTATAGTAAGTCTCTAACTATAGTGGCTAGTTGTGATTAGCCACTTACTTTACTCTTCATACGCTAAGCATTACCTTTCCTGACTATATCAGTATCTAATTCTACCAGCAACACATAAACCACAAAACATGCGCACGTAATGCTGATTAATCATTAAGAAAATACCTGATGGCACGCAGCTACCCGGACGGGGATCCCTTCCCTTTCCGTCCCATTTTCAGTTTAAGTTTAGGTTTATTTTAAAATTTTACCCGTTTCACTTAAACTTTGGCTCTGATACCAACTTGTAAGGCCCCATTCCCAGGACGCTTACAGCTGGCCAATCATTACTCATAAAACATGAAATTACATTTAACTTTCATAAAAACATCGCAGCGGAACATTAAAATAACTATTGATTTCAAAATAACTGCTTTTGCAAGCTAATATAATCATTCATTACACATTTTCATTTGTTCACATTACAATGCAAAAACTGTAACAAAAGAATGACATCCAAAATGCCAAGTAGCTGCCCCATGCCATCCTCAGCAATGCTCACCTGCCAACTGGAAAAATGCATAAAAAAAGTCAGCGTTGTTGAGTGAGTTCTAGTTATAAAATAAAACATACTTTACTTTCAGTAAAACCGCTCTTTAGTTTCTTTCAAATCATACTATACTTTCATACATGACCATACATCGTACGTACACATAGATAACATCATTATTATCTTCTTTACTGTTCATCACTTTCTTCATTATCTCTTTATCTCTTTCCGGATCAGTGTCATCAGCTATACCCCAAACGTATGCACAAAGCGAGTACTGGGCCGAAGATCATAAATGACTTCCATAACGCACATAGTCTGGCACCAACACCGGGGCAAGCGACAAAGATCCCAACTGTATACTACACCCCAAACATATGCACAAAGCGGGTACTGGGCCGAAGATCATAAATGACTTCCATAACACACAAAGCCTGGCACCAGCATGGGGGTGAGTAATCACTATAAACCATGTACTATATCACTGGTCAGTCACAAAGACTGGACCCATGCGTGTATCCTTAAGGGTTAGCTAAACCACACACAGTTTAGCTTACGGCATTTTAGAGTCGTGCACCTCCATACATTTGGCTTGCAAGCCTTTCATTACTTTTTCTTTCATTAATGCATGCATTCTATCATTATGCACCTCTTTCATTATCTTTTATTTTACGTTACATAATACTTTATCATTCCTTTCACAACTATAACACATAAAACCACAAGAAGGATAAACATACATAACAGGAACATAAACATAATCATACAAAACATCGCCATACAAGGCACCATCACACATGCATAACTTACATGCAACACACCATCATGCAAAAAGCATAAAACATACATCATCATACTATGCCCATCACATCACCATTGACTTCAAAAAGTCAACTTACTATGCCCCCAGGAACTTCCCAAGTCAAAGCATACTTTTACACTTTTCCCTAAAAATTCAGAAAATAATCAAAGTGTTCATCGGCTTTTGTTTTAGTTCATCCGCATTGACTTTACTCATCCGCATTTGTTCATCTGCATTGACTTTTACTCATCCGCATTTGTTCATCCGCATTGACTTTTACTCATCCGCATTTCCCATGCTTAGTCAATGCTCATCCGCATTTCCCATACTTAGTCAATGCTCATCCGAATTTCCCATACTTAGTCAATGCTCATCCGCATTTCCCATTACTCATTCTCATTGACTTACTTAGTGTCAATACTCATCAGCATTAACTGTTCATCCGCATTAACTGTTCATCCGCATTTCTTTGGAACACTTGGGCAAATTCTAAAACTCAGACATATGAGCCCTAA
>BJCM01068558.1:0-11589 GCA_018326385.1 Flaveria bidentis
GCGCATTTCGGTCAACTCTCCATCATCTTCCTTTGGCTGAGTGGCATGTATTTCCACGGTGCTCATTTTTCCAATTATGAAGCATGGCTAAGCGATCCGACTCACATTGGGCCTAGTGCCCAGGTGGTTTGGCCGATAGTGGGCCAAGAAAT
Source organism: Flaveria bidentis (assembly GCA_018326385.1). Lineage (NCBI taxonomy): Eukaryota > Viridiplantae > Streptophyta > Magnoliopsida > Asterales > Asteraceae > Flaveria > Flaveria bidentis. Next base: position 153 of record BJCM01068558.1, read on the forward strand.
ATTGAATGGTGATGTGGGCGGGGGCTTCCGAGGAATACAAATAACCTCTGGTTTTTTTCAGATTTGCTGCTGAATCCATGGGCAGGCAAGAGACAACCTGGCGAACTGAAACATCTTAGTAGCCAGAGGAAAAGAAAGCAAAAGCGATTCCCGTAGTAGCGGCGAGCGAAATGGGAGCAGCCTAAACCGTGAAAACGCCTGTAGTAGGAGATACCATAGTGACTTGGCTTTGGGGTGGTTTCTCCGTGGACAATGCCACCTTAAATCGTTTTTTTAGTCTTCACCATTTACTCCCCTTTCTTTTAGTAGGCGCCAGTCTTCTTCATCTGGCCGCATTGCATCAATATGGATCAAATAATCCATTGGGTGTACAACCCGAATGAATCCCCTGCGCCTCTATCATTTGGCTATCAGGCTTGTGGCATAATATGCACTAAGACAAGAGCTAGGTAAGCAAGCGAGAAGGAGAGGCTAGAAAAGGCAGGGGCTCTCCTATATATATATATATATATCTATATATATATATACATATATATATATATATATATATATATATATATATTAATAAAAATATGTATTTTCATCAGAAACGTTAGACAAAAATCCATCAAAAATAAATAAACAATTAACATAAATATCCAAAAATACTTGACATAATTATATATATCATTAACATAAATGATAAAAAGAATTAACAACAATAGATAACATATTATCAATGCTACGAACAAAAATGAATGACCAAAATTTTATTGTTCGTGTTTGTTCATTTATTTAAACGAACGAATACAAAAGAATTTCTTGCCGTGCAGTTCATGAACTATTCGTTTAACGTTCGATTCGTTTGCATCCCTAAATATAAGTGATAAATTACGAAATTATTTAAAAATGAGATTTTAAAAGGAAAAACACAAAAAAAGAAAATAAAATCCTATCTGACCATGCGGTATGGTTCAAGCGATTCACTAGTCTGACCTATAACCGCTAAAGCTGAATTAAAACGGTTCAAACACACACAAACGGTCCAGTTCTATGACCGGTTCACGGTCTGGTCCGATTTTAAGAACACTAATATTAAGAGTACACTTAAAGTACTCATAGTAGTTTGTTCATATTATTGCAAGTGTGTTTCCTATATTATAAACAACGATTATAAGTTGTTGTGAGTAGAGTAGAGTAGAGAGAAAATAGTAGAGATAAAACATTATTAAAATAATTACTTTTGAAAATGGTTCGGAGTAAAGTAGAGAGAAAATCTAATGATTATTGTATAAAAATATTTTTAAATTGCAAAAAAGAAAGAAAAGTTATGATTTTAGTGTAAAGCTATGTACTATTTTTTTCCTTCTTATTCAAGGGGCATTAAATGAACAAATCATAATTGTGCAATTGCACACTGCGTGATAATTTCTTGCTTTTCCTAGTTTCAAGGGACTTTAGCATGAGCATATGTAAAGATTTAATTTTTGAAATATAAATAGTTAGTGTAATTAATAAAGATTATTAACAAATGGTGTGAGAGGTACGTAAAAAAACGGATGAATTATTACTTAACAATGATAGGTGACCCGATAAAATAATTTCATGGTTGAAAGCTAACATATTTGATTACTAATATTCTAAAATTTTCTTGAAAATGAAGGTAGAAACATGGATGAACGAATAGTAAATGTAAAAGGCATGGAAGGATTCCTTCGTCGGCGTGATCTTCCTAGCATTTTTCGTTTTGACGTAAGCAACTATACTCTCCAGCAAGTTTGTAGTATAACACGTCGGACTCGGATGCTCATGCCCTCGTATTAAACACCTTTAACGACCTTGAAGGTTCTATTCTCTTGCAAATTCAAAAACATTGCTCCAATGTCTACGTAATTGGACCATTTCATGCTTATCTTAAAACTCGATCCTTATCCGAGTCCATATCTTCAAATAATTTGTTCGAAGAAGGTAAGACATGCATTGGTTGGCTCGATCAACAACCACCAAAATCTGTGTTGTATGTGAGTTTCAGAAGCCTAGCCACATTAACAAAAGATAAAATTAACGAGTTCTGGTATGGTTTAGTTGATAGCAAGAAACGATTTTTATGGGTCATTCGAGAGGACCTTGTTTTAAGCAAAGATGATGAGGATAAGATACCAAGTGAGCTAGAGAAAGGAACTAAAGAAAGAGGGTATCTGGTTGGGTGGGCTCCACAATTAGACATGTTAGCCCACTTAGCAATAGGTGCCTTTTTGACACATAACGGGTGGAACTCAACACTAGAGAGCATTGTTGCTGGAGTATCGATGCTAAGTTGGCCGTTTTTCGCGGATCAACAAATAAATAGTAGATTTGTTGAGGATATGTGGAAACTAGGGTTAGATATGAAGGATACATGCGATAGAACTATGGTAGAGAGGATTGTAAGGAAAGTAATGGAAGTTAGAAAAGAGGAGTTTATAGAATTCACGAACCGAATCGCGAAGCTGGGTATGGAATCTGTGAGTGAAGGTGGATCTTCTTATAGTGATTTGGATATATTGATTGAAGACATTAAAGCAATAGGTGTTAAATATAATGTTTAATAAGTGACAGATGGTGGATCTTACATTCTTAAGTGACCATTTGATATGCAACTAGACCAAGAAATGTATATTTTTAGCTATAATTTTATAAATAAAATCTTTAAAAAGTAATATTTTTTAAAATGCAATATCACTTTGTTTGTCTACTATTGTGTTGTAAGTTATGATCTTACACAATTCATTTGTTTTTAATTAGTTTTATACATACAAGAGGTGTATGAGTAACGTTTATGTTTTTAAGGGATAAAGTTGTATCACTCAAAGGGGTTTGGCTGGAATAGATCTTTTGGATATCAGGATGTCTGATATATAATTTCTGAGTATATAATGAAAGTAATGACTGAGGTTTCAACTATAAAACCCTAATCTCTACTTGCTCCCGTAAACTCTCATAGGTTTACTCTATCACTAATCTTCATCATCCATTGTTTTATCTCTTTTATATAGACTAGATTATCTTCTAACTCATTGTAGTAAGTTGTTTCGAGTTCATAACAGGGTAAAAAATTCATATGTTTATAATGTCTTAGTCAATTTGTGCCAATTAAGACACTAGAGTTCGTCGTTTGTATGTTCTGAACATTTTAGCTATGATTTTTTGTTCTTTATTTGGCAATAGATCATTCGCACTTGCTTTATCATCCCCATCCCTTCATAATTAACAAAAAATTATTCCCCCTTTAAAATTTTTTTATTGTTTAAAAGTCTTCCATATCAGTTTTCTCATATTTATTCTTATTTTAACTAAATAATACTTATTCAATTATTTTTATCTTCCCCCTATAAACACTTATAAGAATTATAAAACAATAGATTTGGAGGATGTATGGTGACACCAAATATTGGGGGATCATTATGGGTTCCTCTAAAATTATAAAGGATGGAGATAGGGATGAGAAACCTGATGTAAAAACAATATTAAATATATTTTTTTAATATTTCCCTTATAATTTTGAGATTGGATGAAAAGATGGATGCTGATGTTAATGTTTGTAGAGCTTCATGGTCTAAATCAGTGTCAAATCTGTTTGGCCTTCAAATATTAATGTTCTAGTTTGTTTTCGCCGATCATTTAGTTTAAGTCATTCTATGTATGTGTGGTTGAAACTAAGTTATATATTGAGTCAGATAAGGTTTCGATATCTACATCAAAATGGTGTTGATCATTTTTGTTAAACTATGGTCTCTATTGTAGTCTTTGTTTTGTTTGTCGTTTCAGTGGGTTAGATCTTGGCTTGATTAACTTGCAGGTATGAGTGAGTGATCAAATCAACAAGTCTTTAATGATCAAATCAATGAGTATTTTATCTCACGATACATTAATATTGACTATGATTTATCAGTCATCTTGAGTGGCTTGGAATCCTAACGTGGTTAAGGTGTCTTCTGTTTCAAAAAGTTTAACTCCTTTGGTGTGTTGTGTCTTATGTCTTAGTTTTTTGTCTCTATGATTACTTGTTGTGCCTTAGTGATTGTTTGACTATGTCTACATACTTCTGGCCGAGGAACTCAAATAAGCAAAATAAATTCTTACAATCCATTTTATCTTCACGTTATTGATACTAGCATAATTTTCTAGTAAATAATAAGGTTAAATAGCCAGAAAAGTGGATTGTTAAAACTAAACTATATGGGTTAGTTTGATAGACTAAATGTGGTTTCCCTCTATGTTTTTCCTTGTACTTTCATCTAAATTCCTAAGGAGTTGTTCTGTAACCGTTACATCTCGGCGGAAACATGAATTGATTGGGTGTAACTCGTCGGTTCAAAACACATTATTCATTATATCATGTGATCACAAAAATAAACTAAACATCATTTTCATTAACTTATAAATTTTAGGATTACATTATACAAAATTTAGTCTAATATTTTAGACTTATACATTTGTAATCCTATTCTTGATACGCGTCTTTATCATTTCATACATTCTTCAGCTAGTAGTGGATGTGAACATCCACATAGAGACTGAAATCAAAGAGAACGATAGTCAACCAAATGCACAACTTCCTTAAATAGTCGTGTCGATCAGTAAACATGTTGAAGGTATACATGAGATTATAATACATTATGCTGACTTGAAAAAATATACTCAAAATAATCAACATACAGTTGTTAAGAACATAGGTTTAATCAATAACATAAATCATTTAGAATCGATGTAATACAATCAAACTTACAACCAAACATACTCACATGTCAAGTGATTCATAACTGTTATATACAAATCACAAAATAATAATATAGCATCACTACCTCATCCGGCAAATACAGGTTAACATATTCCTAAGTAGTGCTACCTATATTATTTGACGATTACTCATCCGAATTAATGGTTGTGTCAATATGACAGTAACATATTAAAATTCTCAAATTTGCATCAAATTTAAACACAAACAGTATGATTTCCCCCCCCCCCCCCAAATATTTGTAAACCAAAAAGAGACCATGTTACTCACCTTATTTTCAGCCAAATGCCAAATAATTTCTATAAAATAATTATTTGTTAGAATAAATCTTATTTTTTTTAAAAATTTTCAGTATTTTAAATTACTAATTATGAGAAAATTTCTAATCAGTAGCTATTGTATCTAAAAAACATCAAAATTTACTAGCAGAAGCATTCTAAAATAAAAATCATCTCATAAAATTTTAAATCAGTAACCCACTACAGTCAATTTATTTAATTTTTTACAAATTTCACAATAAATGAAAGAAATAGCTATATTTCAAACACTGTGTTTCTTTCTTAATATCATAATTTATGAAAATTTTTCATGATTTATCCTACTCTTTTACTATTTTTCTTTATTTTTTTCTTATCAACTATTCTAAAATACGAACTTTGTCATAATTATGACTTAATTCACTAAATTTATTCTACAACTCCAATAAAATATAAGGGTTATTATATAATTTTTCCATATTTTTATTGAGTCCGTATTTTCTGCTTGGAAATTTTCTTGTATTTCCTTAAATTAATTTTGTAAATTAATATATTCAGTATTATTACCCCATAAATTACATATTAATATTTCTATTATTTTCTAACAAGTTCATAAATTTTATTCTCATAATCACAGTCATTTAAGTATTAATCTAATTTATCATGAATATCATATGTTTCACCCCATTAATTCTTTTATTTTTTGTTTAAATCCTTGGTTTTTATAAAACCTTCAAATTTTCTATTTTTGAATCATTTTCTTACTGATTTTTTAGAAAAGACATGTGTTCATGAGGTTTTATGAATAACCTTGATGATTTAACTTTAAAGGGTTTGTTATGTGTTAGTTAAACTCATATGCACTTCTTAACTTGTTAGTTTGTGGATTTAAGAATCAAACCTTGATTGATGATGAAAGAAACTAAGAGAATTGCTTGGCTAGATCCTTGATGATCCGCTTGGTGTGATGGTTCTTGAGCTTGGAGGGTGATCACAAGGTTTGTTGAAGACAATTTGGTGTGATGATGTTATTTTTTGGTGATCAAGAGATAGTTGTGTTGGTTGTATGATATGTGGACCAACAAAAATAAGGTGATGGTGATGGTGAATTGAGAACCAAGAGGAAAGAGGGTAAGAACCGAGTGATATGGTTGTGGGTGTGGTGGTTTGTGGTTGTAGTGATTTGCGATTGTGGTGGTGTGGTAATTCTATTCGGTCGAGAGGTTTCAAGTTGTGTAGTTCATCACCATTACCTTTAAGTTCTAGACTTATTAGGTGGTGATTATAAGGGAGATTAGTTGGCCCCTTAGGGTAAGGTGGCAAGGTTTAAAGATGGTTTAGTGTCATGTTTTGCTAGGTGTCAAACTAGGGGACTAAGGACTCACTTAGTCATTCAACTAAGGCCAGTCATATGATTAATGATTATTTAAGTTTAGTTAGTGTTCTAATGAGCCGATACTAAAGTTAAGGTTGTGTTTTAGTTAGTGTTTAGGAGTTTAGGATTAGTTTAGTTTTGGTTTTTGACATAAAGCTTATAGATATTAGCTTGGTTAATAATGTTTAATTAAGTTCTAAATCTTAGTAAATTACATGTAATTAAAGCATTAATATGCAAGCAACTAATCACATAATCCTAAGGTTTGATAATCATAAGATTCATATAAGAATTACACATATACACACGTAAATATTCATGCATACATGAATGCATGTTCACGTACCATCATGCAAAAACATGAGAACATCATATAAGGTTAACATATAATATCAACTTAATAATCTCTATATAAGTATATAGGTATACACTATCTACTTAGAGTAATTCTTAATAATATTTAATTTACCTAACCTTGATGTAGGGTTGTCACATTCTCCCCCTGTAAAAAGAATTTCGTCCTGAAATTCATTTGTAGGTATTCTCAAATGTTGTGGAGGGTTTATCTTTGTAGTTGTTCTTTTCATTCAGTTTAACCTTAATTAGTTGGGGATATTTTCTTTTGATTTCATCCTCCCTTTCCCATGTAAATTCATTTCATATCTTTGAATTCCATTTGACCTTTACTATTGGGATTCTATTTCTTCTTAAAATCTTTACCTCTTTGTCCATAATTGCCACTGGTTCTTTTACAAAATAAAGTTTCTTATATTTTTTTTTCCTGTATTGGTACCTTTAATGTCTCATCTATCACACATTTATTCAAATTAGATACGTGAAAGGTGTTGTGTACTTCACGTAGTTCCAGAGGCAAGTTTAACTTGTATGCTATAGGACGAATCCTATCAATTATTTCAAAAGGGCCAACATACCTAGGGTTTAACTTATTTCTTTTCCCGAATCGAAAATCTTCCCTTGAGGGTGATACCTTCATGTACACTTTTTCTCATATTTGAAATTCCAAGGGCTTTCTTCTCTTATTTGCATAACTTTTTTGACTATCACGTGTTGCCTTTAATCTATTCTTAATTTCAATGATTTTATCAGATGTTTCTTGTATAAGCTCCAAGCCTATGAGTTGTCTATCTCCTACCTCATTCTAGCAGAAAGGTGACCTACACTTACATCCGTATAGAGCTTCAAATTGAGCTACTCCAATACTGGTATGGTAAGTGTTGTTATATGAAAATTCTATCAAAGGTAAATGTATATCTCATTTACCACCAAAATCTAACGCACAGGCTCGCAACATATTTTCAATGTTTGAATTGTTTTCTCATTTTGTCTATCTGTTTATGAATGGTATGTTGAACTCATGTTTACAAACAAGATTAAAGCTCCCCAAGGTGATACCCTAGGATGTATAAATACCTTGTCCAATAATTCTTGGAGTTGACTCATTATGATATAGAGAATTGGTAATAGGGGTAGTCCCTGGTACTAATTCAATTTTAAATTCTACTTATGAGGGGGTGGCAATCCTGGTAATTCATCAAGAAATAACTCTAGATATTCTCTAATAATAGGAACATCTTCTAACTCCTTATCTAGTTTTGTATCTACCACATGGGCTAGAAACTCTAGACATTTCTTTCTTTAATATATTTAGGCTTTCTTACATGAGACTATCTTCATAGCACCTCTAAGTTTCTCAGCATATATGCAAAGAAATTTATTATCTTTAATCAAAGGTATTTTAATCATTTTTTCCATAGATAATTTCAGTCTAATTCTTACTTAACCAATCCATACCCACAACAACATCAAATCATCCTAATTCAATAGGAATCAAATTTATATTAAAGCAATAATAATCTAAATTTAAGGTACGATTAGGAATAACTTCACCGGCTTCAATTATATTTCCATCAGCTAATTATATCATATACTTATTTTTTAGTTTCTCCGAGGTTAAACTAAGTAAAGATTTAAATGTATTCGAAACAAAACTATGAGTTTCTTTTGTATCAAATAATACCGTCGCGTACTAATCATTAATAAGAAACACACCATCACTACTTCTCATTCCTATCGGGCCTCTTCAGCTTGCAATACAAATGCTCTACCACATGGATTGTTTGGGTTAGTTTTGGATTTTCCCTTCAGTTCCAGACACTCATTGCGAAATGATTCTCATTTCCACACTGGTAGTAAACTAGTTTAGGGTTTGTGGGGGCCTTGCATTTTCTTGATAGGTGTCCCCTCTTTTAGCAATTATAGCAAATTACCACCCCGCACTTACCATTATTGTATCTCTTACAGGTATTACACCACGATTGACCTTCTGTCTAGGGTCTTATTTCTTGGACAACTCCCATGAACTTTCTCACGAGATTTCGATTTACCTTCTTCTGTTGATTTCTTCCAAATCTCCATCCGGTGTTGTTATTGCTCCACTTCCTTTTGTCTCCTATCCTTGACTCAGTCAATGATCCATTCCTTATCATCTCATCAGTCAAGCTGCCTGATAACATCACTGCATCCTAAAAAGTCTTAGGCGTGGCTGACTTTAGCATTCCTTTTATTTGTGATACTAAACCTCAGGTATACCTTCCTATCCTTTTAGTATCTAGCGTTATTAGGTGTGGCACTAATCTAGACAACTCATTATATCTATATGTATATTCCTTATGTCAGCACCCTTCATTTCTAGTGCAAGGAATTCTGCTTCTATCCTTTCTATCTCATTATAAAGACAATATTTTTCCATCATTAGATTTCTATTTTCTTCCCATCTTAATCTATTCATAACACATCTTCCTTTAGTTTGAACTTCCATCTTCTACCATGTCTACGCTTCTCCCTTTAATGAATGTGAAGCAAACATTATCATGTAGTTATCAGCACACTCAATGATATCTAATACTGACTCCATTTCTTCTAACCAATGCAACGCTTCTACTGCTCCTCTTTTTCCATTAAAGTCTTGGGGTTTACAAGACATAAAAGTCTTGTAAGAACACCCCTTTTTAGCTTTGTCTATAACTTCTTCCTTATGATTTTCTACGTCAGTAGTGTTGCTTGGTTCTCCATTCCCAGGTGGAACACTTTCTATGTTAAGGTTCTTTTGGAGTTGATCTACTAGCATAGGCATCATTGCTTCCAACTGTTGGGTCACTTTTTAATAAATTATCATTCTCAGTTGTAGTGGTATTTACCGGTGGAGTTTCTTCTCCTAATCTTATTTTGGGGCGTCCAACATGTCTTGTTCTTCGTACAGGTCAAGTGTCTCTTCTTGGCGGCATATTTAACTACATATTAATTATACTATTATCACACAAAACTTTTATTCAATTTATAGTATAAGTTTTATTTTCATAATAAAATATTTTATTATATTCTTATTTTACATATTTTAAAACAGTTTACCTAATAGACTAAGGTTTTCTACAATTCTATTTTCTCCAAATCCAATTCCATATCTTGGTGAAAATACTTTGGCTTCCTTCCTTTATCTCTTTGACATATGTTTGAATCATTCAGATTTCTCATTGTATTTTCTTAATTTTCTTAAGGATCTGGTTGGTTGTTTCTATCTTACATTCTTCCAACCTTTGTCTCTTAGATCCTCTTTCTTCAGTTTCAGAGGCAATAGGTTGCACTATAGGTGTTAGGCCTAATGTGGAGGGAAGAATTTATTTATATCTATTTTCTGGCTCCTAAATCTTCTTAAACAGGAATTTCTTCCTACTTCGTACACTTTTCCTAGGGGTCACATTGTATAGCCCCCGATGGTTACTAGTGCATGTCGAATGAAAAACTTTGGCTTAAAGTTAGTCCGAACTAGGGTTGAGAGACTTCTAGGTTGTCATGTGGCTCTATTCCTGATGTTGTTTCCTTATGATTGCTAGAATTTGAAGGATCAATTTCATTATGGTAACTATCAGAATTACTAGTACTCATACTACAAAAATTCTTATAAAATTTCAATTTATAATATTACTATTTCAGGTACTAGTCAGATAATTTCACAAAATCTCATATTTACATATAGTTATAAACATTTCATACAAAAATTTCACCATTGTCTAATCATACACATGTTATCATGATATCATAGAAAGAAAATATATATTTTAATCATGCCAAAATTTATCATTATATGAGCTTATGGTTATTGTATAGGTATTTACTAATAATACCTAATTATCTATAACCAACGGCTCTAATATCAATCTGTCACATTCTAACGGAAACGTAAATTTATTGGGTGTGACTCGTCGGTTCAAAACACATTGATCATTATATCATGCAGTCACAAAAATAAACTAAAAATCATTTTCATTAACTTATAATTTTTAGGATTACATTATACAAAATTAAGTCTAATAGTTTAGACTTATACACTTGTAATCCTATTCTAGATACACATCTTTATCATTTCATACATTCTTCAACTAGTAGTGACGTGAACATCCACATAATTTTGAAGTCAAACATATCGATAATCAACCAAATGCACAACATCTCTAAATAACCGTGCCAATAACTAAACATGTGAAGGAATATACAAGATTATAATACATTATGCCGACCAGAAAAACATACTCAAAACAGTCAACAAACAAATTGGTGAGAACATAGGTTTAATCAATGACATAAATCATTTAGAATTGATATAATATAATCAAACTCACAATCAAACCTACTCACATGTCAAGTGATTCATAACTGTCATATACAAATTACAAAATCAAATAATATAGCATCACTGCCCTCATCCAAAAAATACAGGTTGACATATTCCTAAGTAGCGCTTCCTGTTGATACATGTGTACCTTGATTCTGATCTTAATGTAATATGTCTTTATTGTCTTACACTTATGTAATAGTTGGGTACTTAATGAAATGCAAATGTTTGGTTGTGTTTATAATGTTTAATATTGCATTAATGAGTTGTTTATCGCATATTGACTTGATTATATAGGTTTGTGGTTGTTTGAATTAATATAAATAATGTTATGACAATTAATACATTCAAACTTAATA
>BJCM01068560.1:0-30011 GCA_018326385.1 Flaveria bidentis
AAACACAAGACATACGAATAAATAGGCACGTTTCCACGTTACGCGATAAAATTTCTTAATTAACATTTATAACATGTAAACACATAAACATAACACCATAATCACATTGTCAATTAGATTATCATCAATTTAACATTATTAATTATTATTAGGTCACCAACGTTTAAACGACAACTAGTGTGTGCTCACGACACGTGTATGCAAGACTTAACGGAACTAACGGAGTTTGATAACGGAAATTTACCGGATGTCACATTTTTTATAATCTTATGAAATAATTAATACCATATAAACCCAATATAACTTCTAATATCAAGTTTAGAATAGTGACGAGAAATAGTCACATGTGAGACCCAAGTTGTCTATCCCAAGTTGTCTATGAACCGTATGCACGTTTGCTGGAAATAAACAAAATAACAAATCAATGGCGTCTCAAATATTTTTGTAAGGAGTTGGTTGATCTTCATTAAATTCAATTTCAATTCATCCATCGTTATCGTCACTTTTTCGATGTCGTGAGTCACTTTCTTCACTTTTTTCTTTTTCGTTTTTAGCTTTCGGATTTGTTTCACGGTACCTGAAATTAAAATTACTCTGAACTCTATTTAAATAAATCTCACAGTCACACAAATCATCGGTACATATCTTTAGTGAGTGTGAGTGTGTCCACACTCAGTGCATACGTAACGCCTAATCAGCAAAATCTTTTACTCACACTAACGAAAGTATAATTAACACATAGCTTAAGATTAAACACCTACTATTAACTTCCAACTTTCAAGAGCCTTATTTTAAAGATAAGATGTAATTTGTTTAAAGAGAGAATACCAAAATGGTTCACTCTAAAGTTCTAGCAAGGCATTAAATATTTTTAAGCATGAGTGATAGCATTATGCTAATAAATTAATAATAATGCCATGGAGATAAAAGACCATGTCAATGAGCATAGGTCTTCATGCATTAATGGCCAAGTGGTATTATGATAGGACGATATGGGTAGATCTAATCTTTTGTGGGTATCTGTTCCTTTATTTTCCTTTATTATTAATAACCAGTTCAAATCAAATAATTGAGCACAAGTTTATTATGTATCAATCTACACAAGTTTTTAGTGAAACAGGAGATTGCAAACCGTGTCAATAAGGGCTTTTTCGCATCTTCTAATTTCTTTTTTACTACTGCTTTGTTCTCACTTTTGTCAAATTCGGATGCGATAGATGCTATAACTGCAGGCGAAGCACTTAAGAGACAACAATACGATTGTTTCATCCGATGAAACGTATGTGTGCCCAATATGGACTTTGTGGTGCATATGGAATCTGTAACATGAATGGTTCCCCTGCATGTAGTTGTATGGAAGGGTTTGGAGCAGTTTACAAGGTGACATTCTTGTTACAGATTCCATAACTTGTGGGATTAATTAAGGATGACCAATAACTTCTTAATCAACAATAAGCTCGGAGAAGGTGAATTTGGAGCAGTTTACAAGGTGACATTCTTCATGCTTATCAGCATATGTATCTTATATCACATTGAGTATGCTCCATAAGATAAACAAAAGATTGTTCTTAGAGATACATAGAAGGATTATCAGACGCTAATGATTATGTTTATGATCTTAAGGGTGTGAGGGAAGATGGGTGAGAAATAGCTGTGAAGCGATTATCAAAAACTTCAAAACAAGGATTTGACAAGTTTATGAATGCATTCCCAAGAGAAGCTTGGATATAGTTTTATTTGGTAAGAATCTCTTCGAATGATGTATTCCTTTCATCCCAATATAAAACAATTATATTAAAAGTTCCATCCTTTAGTAAAGTTTCAATTCAAAATTATCTATAATCTATGTGCTTAAATTAGTCCTAATAAGGTAGGCATATGAGTCAAAAAAATTTAATTTTAGTAATAAGAGGATTTATTTAGTACTGTGAAAAGTTAACAAAATCAAACTTAATAGTTCATTATGTTCGGATGAAATATAAAACTCAATGCTTGATTGGATTAGTTGATTCCACATCATCAATGGGATTGCTCGAGGGCTTCTTTATCTACATCAAGATTCTTGCCTCCGTATCATACATAAAGATCTGAAAGCTACTAATATTTTGTTGGACTATAACATGAACCCAAAAGTATCAGATTTTGGACTTTGCTAGAAGATTTAAAGGATTCGAAACTCGGGCTAAGACTATTGCGCCCATGATCAATTAACAAAAGCAAGATTATATTAGGATGAACAACTTGATTTCGGTTCTGCATAACAGTGCAGAGAACATGGTTCTTAACACAGCGGAAGAAAACGATAATTTACACACAATGCACAATATGTTCATACATGAAATGCGGTACATGTGTGGATATTTATGCCCAGGGATACGGCAGTTAACCGGTAAAACTGAAATAACTAACCATGACTAACTTTAACTAACTATAATCGTAACCATCCTAACAGATTTGACTTTCTTCTTTGACTTTCTAATTACATAAATTTCTTGATTACACCAAGTCCAACAAAGAATGTGGTGGGAACTTAATAAGAATCTAAAATCAACTAAAATTTGAACCCACCCCGCGTGTTGCCGTGTTTTTTTTTTTTTTTTTTTTTTTGTAACAGATTGATTATCTTTCTTGACTTATAATCTAAGCTTTCTTCTACTCTCTCATTAAAATCGGTGGACACCAAATCGACCTAATAATTTCTGTACAATCATAATACTATAATCATAATCATTTAGTTAAATAATAATAATAATTTATATTTTAACAATCCTTGATAGTATTAAATAATACTTTCATTAAACAAATTGTATTTTATTTTGGATTCCACATATATGATTTGTAAAACAGGTGTTTCAAGATAAGAATGTTGATACGTAAAATAAATAAATTAGTTATATTAAAAAAGTTGAAAATCACATGCAACTTCTAGGCCTAGCTAGGCTCACTGTCAAAAGTTATTATTATTTTTAATTTTATTTCTTTTTTCTTTTCACTGTTTTCAAATATTCAAGAGATTTTATGTCCACTTTTCTATAAATTTGTTTTCATCTTCCCCATTAACTTAGCTTATCAAAATAAATATCTGAGCTATGCGCATGTTTGGGATTCATTATATAAGTAACTTATTATTTTTTTGAGGTGTAAAAAAATAAAAATACTTCTCTAAAAATCATCATAAAGTCATCATAAGTTAAAGGTGATTTTTGGAGGGGTATATATGCACGATCTTATCACTCTGTAAGATGGTAAAAAATTAAATTGAATATTATTGATATGTTTAGTTGTAATATATAGAAAATATAATGCAAATCCTAAAATATAATTGGGCCCAGGGATTCATACTAATAACCCTTACTCCCCTGCAGTCGTAGCGAAAGTAACCTAACGCTATGACTGGGAAACAAAAAAAAACATAAAACAATAATAATAAGATAAACATGTTTCGATCGACTTGACTATCCAAACTATTGTCAACAAACAATATTGTTCTTAATGTTGCCATTCATATTTTAGTTGATTGTGATATTCACAATTTACTTGATATTTCATGGTTCTTGATTCTTGGAATAATAAGTTGAGACGCGGTGACCGAAGTCGTTAGCGATGTTTCAAGGCTAGCAAGCGGCACCCTCTTAGATCCTTAGATCAAGAGATGACATAAGTAGATATAAAAAAGAAAGAAAGCAAAACCGGTGACAGTAGTCAGGTGGCAGTCTCTTGGATCCGTAGATCAGTAGATAAAATTCGTAGATCTCAAAAAAGAAATATTTAATCAAACCGTAGTTTGAGATCGGTGGCAATGGACGGTGGTCCTTGATGCGGCTAAAACACCGATAAACGAAAAAAATAAAAAAAACAAAGAAAACATAGTGACCGCTGCAATTTGGGAGCCATAATCCAGAAATAAACCAAGAGAATGGTTGTGAATGAATCAAGAGAATGGATATGGGTAATAGGTTTGGATCTTCAATCGATAACGAAACTTATTCAACGTGAATTAGAAAATAGATAAGAAACGAAACATAAGACAAAGGTGGGACAGTGCGGTGGTGATGGCGTCATACCGCCCTGTCTAGGGTTTGAACTCGATGGCGATGGCTAGGGTTTGTATGTTTTTGTGGTGGTGCAGCGGAGAAAAAGATAACCAGAACCCAAAGGCCCTGATACCATGTAAGATGGTAAAAGACTGAATTGAATATTATTGATATGTTTGGTTATAATATATAGAAAATATAATGCAAACCCTAAAACATATTTGAGCCCATGGGCTCATACTAATAACCCTAATAATATTGTTTAATAAAGGTGGGTTTGTTACTTCTTCATCATTTCCGGCAGTCCTCCGCCACCAGAAAAACGAAACTTTAAAATCTACGATGGGCGAAGTGCTGCGTATATCAGAAACCTTACCCCTTTATGGTGTGTATGGTGGTGCTAAGGTGGAAAGCTGCCTCTTGCACTGATAAAAGCTTCTTGCATCGGCGGTAATGGCGTCTGCAGGTATAAACAATGAACGTCAAGAAAAGATTTGCTCATCGGCGTCATTAGGTATGGTGGTAGAGATGAACTAAAATGGGTTAGGGTAGTAGCGCTCAGCGGCCTCCATACCAGCGGTGAACGGATCCGGTAATAGCAACCAATTTGATAAAGACAAGGGAGATATGATGTGGGGGCTTTTTGCAATTTATCAAAAGCTAGTGGTCAATTTAGAAGAACCTAAAATAGTACTATGTGCACGGACGTATCAAATCTATCAATACAAATAAAAGAAGTTTTTATAGGCCACTTATCAAAATTCTAAAACATCTAATTTTTATTTTCCCGTTTTTCTCTCATAATAAATATCATATTAATTATAAATGATATTATTTAATTCTTTTCATATTAAAAATATGTTTTATTAAATTAAAAAACTTTCTACAAATGCAATTTGTAAAGGAATAACATTTTTGTAAAATGTAATTTTTTTAAAAAAATATCAAACTTTCAAAAAACACAATATATTGTCAAACTTGTGGCTTTTATAAAATAATTTTTTTGAAACAAAATAAATTAAATTTCAAATTTTTAATAAATAATAAAAACTATTATCAATGATATTTTTTTTCAATTGTTTTTTGAAACAATTTGTAAAAAATCAACTTTTTTTTGAGAAAAACAATTTTTTTAACACATGTTTAAAAAATAATATTGTTTTTATCACTCGTACATTATGTCAATAATAACTATTTAATATTTAATTTCTTCAACCCGTTAGTTAATAATATATATAATTTTCACTTTCTGGAGTTTAGTTCATTTGATATAGCTTTGGTATTTTGGTGCTAGAAATAGTAAGCGGGGTGAGAAATCTAAGAGTTCTCTTCTCAAGAGCATAGTGATAACCTTCTTCGATACGTAAGCTCAATATATATTTACCAATCTTGTTTATATTGACAATGATTTGGATTGTATGCTAAGCATAAAGTTATCTTGTAGATGAAACTAGTTTAATTGAAATCCATTACAAGATTCATGATATATAATAAAATTCCAACATGAGCTAAATTATTAAATTATGTGAATATTGTGTTTGGTCCATTTGGTTTCGACTATTATTATGCATTCGTTATCATAAATTTTAACAGATTTTTGTATTAATGATAAACTCATATATTGTACTTACAATTTACTAATTTTGGTATAGGTTAGGCATGGAGACTTCATAAAGATGGCAAGAGTCTTGATTTGGTTAGCGCACCGTTACTCAACTCATGTGTCATCTCTGAGGTACTCCGAACAATAGATATTGGTTTGTTATGTGTGCAAAATCACCCAGAAGATAGACGCGCAATGTCATCTATGGTATTGATGTTGGGAAAAGATGGTGTAGTGCCTTAACTTAAACCACCTGCGTTTTTCACAGAGTCGTCTTAGCTTGACCTGCGTGCACACACAACACAAGAACCTTTTGTCAATAATATGACTAATTCATTAACTGGTCGATAGAGTGAGTTCTCAAGTCGAAGGCCATAAGCCATAATATTACACGAATAATATTAAACTAATTGCATTAAAATCGTCGTATTTTCAAAATTCCAAATGATGAAATAACCTTTGCTCAATAGAGTTACACAAATACATTGATCACGTCGGTTTGAGTTCACCAGAAGGATGTTACAAGTGTTTCATAACTTTGTATAATTATATTTTTAAACTATGTTTTTATGGATGTGCAACTATGTGTCAACGTTGTAGTCACTGCTACGGTTAACACATTAGACCAAAGCCAATTTTCTAAAATATGTTTGTTGATTTTTTCCAAGATGGTCAATTATGTATTTACAAAAGAAAATCTGGTCATATAATTTGTTTATATAATAGTATACATTCAGTAACAAACATAATTCAAGTTATTATATATCTAACTTGCGCAAAATATTTGTGTAATAAAAGAAAGCTAAGTTTTGTCCACTTACAATTAGTAAATTAGAGTTCAATAATTTAAACATGACTCGTTGTTAATAATATCTATATTAATAATTTGATCATGACTCTCATAACCTTTATTTTTGTTGCCAAAGACAATATAAGGATTAGTATCAAGACATGAGGAAACTTAGCTTTCTTTTAAGGGAGATCAAGTGAAAATTAAATATAAACTAAATGTAAATCTATGATAATTGTGGAAGTAAGATGAACCTTGATAATAAAAATAAAAGTTAGGAGTGATATTTGTTAATAATGTTGGATTATTATCAACAAATAAATCATAATTTTAAATTATTGAGATACAATTTGTCTTTAAATTTTATATACTCTAAAATATATATTGGTAAAATGATCCAACATGTATGCTACCTCTAAATAACACATGTTTAATTATTTATTCATTGAAATATATATATTCTTGATTTTTATAGATTTAGTCAAAAAATTTGAAACTGAGACATCATATAGTTGGTCTGCATTTCTATTTCCGTATTATTTAGTATATAAAAGAATAGTCATATATAAAAATAGGACCTGCGGATCCATTTTCATTTGTTTATTAACTTAAAGTGGAATCGTCAAACTACTGATCATCCTTTTGTATCTTAGCACGAGGTTGCTTCCAAGAAACCGCATATAAACCTTACACATTTATATACAAGTCATACCACTTAATTATTATTTAAAAGTCTTATGATCATCTTTAATTTTATATTTAACAAACGTGAACCATGCTTAAGAGTGATTATTGAGTGAAGTTTGTGTGTAGGGTTGTCTAAAAATACTTGAACCCGAGAATAAAATCGGGTCTTTAAATATGAGATTTGAAATTCAAACAACCGGTATTTATAAAACTAGAATATCCACATTTAGATGTGTAGAATTTTTTAAATCAAACTTAGATAATCTGAGAGTCGTGAATATCATTTCAGATCGAAATTATTCGGTGGTTCACCCGAATAAATCAATCGGATACAACTCGGACGAGATCAAAAATTCATATGTTGTGTGTGTAAATTTTCGTGAACCAGAAGAAGAACAAAACGAGAGAAAAGTGACCAATTCCTTCATCCAATTCAATTTTTGGAGGGAAAGAAAACGGGAATAACTGTTGTTTGGTGGTTTAAGATTTTTATTTTATATTTGAAAATAATCATTAAAAAATACGTACTTTCCACTCGAAGTTCACATGTGAAATTCTGGAAAATCGATTCCGAATACATTTTTTAATGAAGTCATTTTTTACCAAAATAAAAAATTTCCAAGCTGACCTGACAGCTCGACCCCAAGTCACATGTGAAATTCTACCCCTTGGACCCCGCCAGGGGCTGCCGCCCCTTGCACCCCGCTATCAGGGGCGCTGCCCCCGGACCCCCGCCAAGGGAGTGTTGCCCCCTTGAAACCATCATCGCTTATAAGCTTTGCCCCTAAGAAGGTTTTCAATATCGAAGATCATAATACATTTAACACAAGTGTGCACTCCGCACCTCCTAACTTGTTTGATGAATATTATGATCATATTGGTCATTAGTCAATCCGATTACACTAAAATATCTAACAAGATGGTGGTGAAGGTTATATCTTTATAGGTTTACTTGTTTTAGATGTATGAATGATTATGGTTTTGGCGTGTTTTTTTTGTAACAAACTTAGGTAATCACTTATACTAATATCTGTAAGCTTCAATCATGTTTTGCTTATTTCAAATTAAATTGATTAAAATGATATATTTTTAAATTAAATTAGAGTCGCAATTCAATTAAGACATATGTAGCACATCAAACGGTTTCATTCTAGTAATCTCACACGCTAACACCTTTATGCTTCACCTATAAACTTTTTCTCAAGCTATTTATCTATCTGCTTCTAGTCATATGTTCCAATGGGCATGAGGGGTTTGAGCTTGAAATCTTAAATGTATCAAGTCTAAATCTTAATCAATGAGGAGTTTTTCTACAATGATATATTTACTATTTGATGTTGTATTATGTGAATCAAACCTAGAACATTAAAATTTGTATGATAGTTTACATCTCATCTTAGTAAGACTCATTTAGGTATTAAAATAGTTCCAAACATCATTTGAAAAAAAAAATATATCCATCATTCAAATGTTCTTATATTTCTCGTGTCATCACGCCTTTTGTATATATATTTTATACCTAAAATACTTATTATTATATATTATTAAATTCTTCGCATCATAAGTAAATATAATAATGTATATTTGAAATGTATTAATATTTATAAACTTTTTTTTATCGAATCTTAAGTTGTACAAATTACTAAAAGGTTCTTAGATTTACGAAGTTTACAAAACTTACTATATTTTCTAAAAAAGTTAGGACTAGAGAAAGATAATTAGATAATAAATATAATTTACGAATTTTTTAAAATATATTAAAGTGTTAAGTTAAAGATGTTTTTGCTTCTTTTAATTTTCTTAATTTAATACTTATTAGTTTGATACATCAAAACAAAAAACAAAAAGAACAAAGAAAAAAAATACCTTCACGTGTAGCATATGTGATACTGCAAATAAAATTAACTGATAATAAATGGGACAAAATGAAAATAATTATTTATGATGTAAGGAGAGAAGGTAAAAAACAATTCTAGAAGAGTATGAATGAACGCAAGCCCCTCTCCAGGTAAGGACTTTGAACCACAAGAGAGTTTCGGGTCGTTGTCGAACTTGTACTTGGGGCAAATCATAAGAGTTTGATGCTTTGTGCATTTGTAACCAATATGCTTTCTACCTTCTCAACATAATCTCGTATCATATCTCGTATCAGATTTTATTTTTGTTTGGTTTGTGGTTTCCCCAAAGGTATTATAGGTTTTCTCAGCGATGAATTTCCTCCGAGGGGGTTGGGGGTGCGGTCCCGACTGAAAAACAAATAGATGAGCCTGATTAAGATAACACTTATCTTCCGAAGCATGATCTTTGCTGTTTAAAAAAATAATAATCTAATATCTAATCTCACACACAAACGTCTCTCTCGTTGTCATGATAAAAATTGGTAATGAGCGATAAAATTAATATTAAATAATAACAAATCATTATAATAAGCACCCGAAAATACACACTAAAATTTAACGACTACAAGCCATGTTAAGTGGCAACACAAATAAAGAATTAACGACCGACGTTAGAAAAAAGAATAAATAAAGACTACACTTTGAATTAGAAATACAACTAATCAAAATTCATAATTAAATACATAAACCCATAACCTTAAATAATCAAAAGAATATTAGTTGGGTCCGTGTTCATGCTTATGCCAGCGTTACGATGTCACCCTACACGCATCATCGACATCACCATTTACAGCGTCAATATATTTATAATATTTTATTCCACAACCACAAGTCCACAAAAAACTCTTTTATTATTACTACTCTTTCATATTCATATTCATATTATTATTGTTATTATCATTATCTTATCATTATCATTACAACAAACAAAACATAGTTGTTACACAGAAGATCGGAGAGAATAATCGAATAAAAATTAATAACCTCGTGATTGACGGTCGGAAGATTTGTGTGTAACGATGGAGAGAGATCAGAGGAAGCGGAGCAGGGCGGCGGACGGCGGCAGCGGTGGCGGAGGTGATCGGAAGAAGGAGAGGGAGACGAAGGCGGAGGTTCCGGTGGCGGTGGCGGTGGAGGTGGTGGCTCCGACGGAGGATGAGGTGGATGAATTCTTCGCTATTTTGCGACGGATGCGAGAGGCGGTGAAGAACTTTGAGAAGGACAAAGGAGTCGTCGCTAAGTGGTCGGATCCGTCGCGAGAAGGTGATCATGATCGTGAAGTTTGTGTGGAGAAGAGAGGTGGTGTGGTTGTTTTGGATCTGAATACTATTCCCGACGATAGAGAGTAGCGGCGGTTGCGGTGGCGCGTGGCGGTGGAGATGGCTAACTGCGCATCCGGCGCATGTTAGTTTTAGTCTTGCTGTTCGGCGTTCGGACGCTATCTTGCGCTGATGTAAGTCGTGTAACATTGTAAGTTGTAACTTGTAACTACCCTGGTTCGGGTCACCCGGCTGGGATTTGACCCGATATGCTCAACGTTTGATGATATTATTATTATTATTATTATTATTATTATTATTATTATTATTATTATTATTATTATTATTATTATCTCTGCTCTAATAAAAAAGTAAATGTGAGTGACACGTGTCAGCACCACAATTAATCTCACAAAAAGTTTTCTGTCTCTCTCTTCTATTAAATAATTATCTTAAATACTAATAATATTATTCTAATACTTTTTAATATTTAATAAATTATGAAATAAATCTTTTTCTTAATGTTATTTTTAAATAAATTAATATTATTATTAAGTCAATTTTAAAAAACAAAAAGTAATCAAAAGGAGTTGTAATTAAAAACTTTTTAAAAATGACATTTTATATTGTTTGTTTTAGAACAAAATATATATTATTAAAAATAAAATAAAAACAAATTTTTTAAAAAGTTGATATCACTTTTTATTATTTATAATCATTTTTCATACGTAATTTCAGTTATATCATATCTTAAAATATTATTTTATAATTAATAAATTTATTATATAAATATTTTATTTATTTAACCCATGTAATACACGGGTTTACTAAAGTTAGTATATTATGTTTTGTTACGGTTTTACAGATGGTTCTATATTTGTTGAAGTTGATATATTGGCCACCTAATTATTGGTACATGGGTGAGGATGAAACATCTTTCATGTGTTACAAACTAATGATTAAAATTATCCTTAACATGTGTATTTGATTGATTGATTCTAGAATTTTAATACATTGTATTGTTGCATGTTCTTTCATTGGATATATTCTCTTAATAAGTTAGATAAAACACGTTATTTGAACAGATATTTATATAGTATTCCGTTTTCAGTATTAGAATAATAAATTATAACTATGTAACTTAAAATAACATATCCATTTGCCATTCTGTTTTTTAATATTATTTTTCAATTTAATATACAATAGGGAGCACGGGTCAACTTGACCCCGACACCATTCTTTTTTCGTTTTAAGAACGTATAATACGTAATTTCGGTCTATCATTTATTGAAGTTTAATATTTGTTCTACCGATTGCAACCTGAGTATTGATAGAAATATTATTCAATGAAGTATGTGAAAACGGATTTATGTAATCGGATGAGTGATGAATATATGAATTATTAAAAAACAGTTCTTTGCGAGAATTATTAATGAAAATGTGATTGATTGGTTTAAAAAAGTGCAAAATTGGTAAAGAACAACTATAAAAGATAAAGATGTTTTTTTTTTTATTTTATACTTTATTGACATACGTATTTTTTTAGTGACAATGTCTTTCATTGCTCACCCGACCCAACCTTTGACCTTTACCAAGTCCGAACAATTGTCGACCACCAGATCCGCTGGCGACTTAAAAACTATTATGATTGAGTTATTAGAATCCTAGGACCATAAATACTGATACCATAAAAAAAGTTTTTAGTTCCGCCACTGGATTAGATTGATGCGACCCTTTTACTTGCATGTGGTCCGGTCTTCATTCGGGCGGCTCAAGTCAGGCCAATACTGGTTTGGCCTATGGTAAATATAGTTGGGCCGACCCTAGAAACCTATCCCCAAGCCCTACTTTGAACAATCTGGATCGTGTCGATCTGGTTTTAACCCATTGCAAACCCTACTTTGAAGAATCCTCTTTGACTATATATATGACTTTAATAGATATAAATATTATGATTTGTATAAAGCTATATACATTAATGGTTGTTATTGTATTAAAAATGCTGATAAAGGATGTTAGTTACGGTAATATTAGCATGAAATAAATGAATTGAAATATGATGTACCATTACTTGGTTTAACAATTGGTCAATAATCTAATTAGCAAATGGGAAAGATGACTTGTAAATTTCGTTTTCTTTACCATAAGTCTTTGAAGCAATGATTTCATCTTAGATTCCTTGCAGGGTGGTTGAACCAAGACCAGCAATGTTTTGTCTTAGTCAACATAATGTATAATCCTATTTTACATTAGTTTTCTTTTGGACGTCGATCCACAAACTTAGGGTGTTCATTATTAATCAATAATCAGGCTAACCGAGTAAAGTATCTGATCATTTGTATTTGGGCTATTAATTTTCGGTTTGTTTTTTTAAGAGAATCCACATCAGTTTTTTTATTTTAAATATTATAATTACAGTAAAAAATATTACTTTTTTATCTTCTTTTCATTTAAATAAATATTTTCTTATACTTTTATCATTTCATTTACTCTTTTTTTTTTAACTCATAACCACTTTAAAAAAATATTAAAAATTTAATAAAAATAAACAATGTCTTACCAAATATATTGATAATCAATAATATTTTCTCTCTACTTTACTCACAACTACAACAATTATTTCATATAATCTAAAAAATACACTCTCAAATATATAAAAATATAAAAAAACAACCTATCAAGAATGAAGTTGCCAAGTTGATAACAAGAAAAGGCAACACAACATCCCTTTCAACACCTATTGGATGAACCTATATATGTCAATCTAATTAAGTTTGAAGCAACGCATCTTATTTAAAAAAGTTATTTTTGTGGAAAATAACAAGTGCAAGGATTTCTTTGCATCTATTTTATATAGTTACGTCATAATCGCTAAAAGAATAGTCAATACTCAGCTGGCAAATCTTGTTTATCGTGTTTAACAGGTTACAGACGACGTGACTATCACAAGTATTAAATATGAAAACGACACTTTTAACATTTAGATTTGATGGTTTAAGTGTGACAGTTATATGTTTTAGATATCTAGAAAAAAATGATAAATCCAAAACTTTTAATTTTAATTATTTTAAAAAAGTAAAAAAAAATGCATAATATATTTTTTTACTAAACATGTGTTATCATGTCTAAACAAATATTTATTTTGTCAGCCCTGATCAATAGTATATATTCTTATAGGATCATGTGAAAGTAATTCATATCAAATTTCACCTTTTCTTCCTAGAAGGTAATTTGGTATTACGATTTGGTCGATCATGACTAAGAATCATATATTTTATCAATTTTTGTTTTCTATAAATAAATTGCGTTTGATATTTAAAGCATCTCGAAAGTTAAAATACGTTCTAGTGTGAATTTGAATAATAAAATTCAATCGTGGTTGTACCCGATCCAAATTTGACAAATTGATTTTTGAATCAACTTTTGATTTGTTGATTTTCAAACCAATGAGACATGAAACTAGAATTCAAATGATATATATTAAATATATTATAAAGGGCCGTTTATGCGTTTAAAAGTAGACTATAAAACTTTATTTGACTACTTTAAAACTTGAATTTTTAAATATTATTCTGTATTTGAATGGTTGCAATTTAACAACTGTATAGGTGGAACTATTGTCTTTGCCCTTCGTCCTCTAGTGATGAAAACATAAAAATTCAAATCTAATAGAAAACATGATTTATTAAAACAAGTATGAGATGGGTATTCGAGTACAAGAGTTGGTATCAAATTAGTTTAGAAAATTTATGTGTTGAGACTATGAAAATAGGTGTTATCGGTATGTTACCAAACACATTGCCTGAATACATTATATAATCTAGAAAAATATAAATATTTGGAATATTATAGTTGTTAGAAATAGGGTAGTCCAAATTGTTTAACGATAATCGTTCACTCAGAACATTAATGTTTGAAAAATGCTCGCTCGATTTTTTGCTCGGTTGTAAACGAGTTGGTCTGCTCGGTTCGGTGTTATGTGTCTATCGACCCAATTGTTGAAGTATCCGATCCGGATTCGAACTGAAGTAGTATGCATGGAAGAGTGATGCAAGTGGGGATTGCAAATTATTCCAAGTTTTTAAAGTCTCATTTACCAAGTCTTTTGTGTTCCTTAAATAAAGGAGATGGGGATGCCCACTACCTAGTCTAGTTGCTAGTTTTTAGTTGATCGCGTAATTGTTTTCTTATTTAAATTGTATTCTTTTCAATTATGGGATATAATATAGAAAATTGCGTCAAGTATCCTATCTTCTTTTCTTCTCAGTTTTCTCTTTATTTTCTTTAACAATTGTCTATATATCGAAGATCCATATCATTCGGTTTGTAAACAAACCAATCAAAAGCAAATGTTCGTTCAATTCAACTCGGTTTGTAAACATCCCTAGACTTAAGAACATGAAATTCTTAAATTGTTAGAACTAGTAACATGTATGCAACTACTATTCACCGCATCCGAACCCAAGTCACCCACATGCCAACTATTATCCTAATCTAACATTCGTCCAGTGTAGTTCATTGTGTTTTGTCGTTTCACTCGTTTGTTATTGAGTTTTTTTTCAATAGTATTGTATTTTTTCTAAAAATAATGAATTATAGAAATACATAATGGTGAAATAATACTAGTGTGTATTTCTAGTTGTAAAACACAATAATAAAATAAAAACTAATTAATCTAATACATTAAAAACAATGACAAAAAAATCTAAAATGATATAATACGTAAAATATAATGATAAATTGCTTCATTGTCTTTTTCAGCTCATATAACAAATGATGAAAATATATGACACAATAACCTAATATTGACAAAATGACCCGACATATTAGACATAATAACCTGATGTATTTGATACAATAACCTAATTGCACTTTCTTAAAAAACAATAGGATGACACATTTAGATTAAACATTCTTTTTAGTGCAGCAATACCCTTATTTAGTAAACTAATATCATAGTAAGTTAAATATTCTAAACCTATTGTCTAATTTGAATGGTTAACTTGTTTTATTAAACTATTTGATACTGGATTTATGCATTGTAATATACTTAGGGAAAACTTGGTAACCAAGTTTATCAAGTGTTTTACTAAAGTTACTACAATTTTTTTAATTATATCTAAGGTTTCCCAACTTCAAATTTGTGTTCCAGTCCTGAGTAATAGCGAAGAAAAAAATGTTGCGACATGATAATAAAGTTGTACAATTATTAAACTAGCAGGTATTCTCGCGCTTTGCAGCGGACGTCAAGTAAAATTTATATAAAACACTAGATAAGATTAAACACAACGTAAGAGTATGTTTGGTATTTTAACCAAAAATTAAAAAGAAACAATCAAATCTTGAAAGTATTTAATAGATAATAGATTTTTTCTCTATAAATATTTGTTTGCAACACAACTTACTCGTCACTTAAGTTGGTAGTCTAATACCTTATAAAGATCAATCAAATTTACACTTAAGTTGGTAGTCTAATACCTTATAAAGATCAATCAAATTTAAAATTAATTAAAATAGTTTTAAGGATCTTTAAATGGTGTATTGTTATTTAAAAAGACCAACTCACGTTCTTTGTTTTCATCAATTGAGAACGTAAAACAATAGTTTCTAAAAATAAATCAAGTTGTATGAACTTAAAACTTTATATTAATTATCATAAGATATGGCAGTTTTATAAATAATATATAATGAATGATCAAGTTACATTTTAAGTGGTGAACATCTTTGCTTAAAACATAGTACTCCAAGCTTGCAAAATAGTACTCATAAAATGACAATTTAGCTACTCTAGCTAACTCTCATCAATTATATAGACTAGTTTTTCTCTGACGCGTGATGCGCGAGAAATCCACTACAATATCAAATATAAAAACAAATACAAAAAACACATCATATTGATGGTTATTACAACGTAAAACCCTAATGCATCAAGAAAGACACAGAAACATGTCATGACTATCACGCCGTCGTAAAACTGTGACGTCTATTCCTTGTAAAAGTGAGTGTCACTGTGCCATAAAATCCTAAAAGTATACTTTGTCATAAAAATCATACTCTATCGTAAATACGATAGGAAAAAAACTTTGATTTTGAACACTATGTTTTCAACAATTTTGTATGAAAACATTGACAAAAAAAACTAAGAGACAAACATGATTTTTCTTTTTTTATAATTATGAAAGAAAGTTATTATAAACACGAAAAATATTGAAAATTAAAATATTAAATATACTATAAGGGTACTAATAAAAACTAAAAAATAAAATAATGGATGGGTATCAATATTTAAGTTGGTTTTTAAAGTATACAAAAGAAAGAAACTTGGTGGCCAATATTACAAATCCTAAAACTTTCTTGTAGCTAAAGTTTTGCTATTATATAGATAAGTAATAAGTAATTTTAGTATTATGGACTAAATCATTGTAATTTATAAGCAGCGGTGAACCTAGATTTTTTTGAGAGACGAAAATTTTTTAAGGGTAATTTGGCTATCATAATATTATATATTTTTTGGTCCGGTTCAGATCGGATCGGGTTTATTACTGAAAAACATCGTTAAAATGGTCCCTAAAATCTTGTATTTCATATATATCAAGAACTACATTAAAGCAATTATACTCATAAAAATGGTTATATATGATGTTTAAGACAGTTATACTTAGATAAGTGATCAAATGTAATATGTGTGAAACAATTATACTTATCGTGAAAATGGTTTACAAACTCTTTAATGCCAGAAAACACATGTTTGAGAACAATGTCAACCAATATAAATTTAACTTGCTTAATAATAAAAAACATTTATCTCGATATAATTTTCTTCTTTCTACAAATTACTTGATTATTTGAGGGTGTAAATACTAAAAATCTACTGGGTTACAGACCCCGGTTAGCGAGAAAATATGATTCGCTGAACTGTAACACAATTGTTGTCACACCCCAACCTTGACGGCGGAAACGTCGAAGTGTGAGGGTTAAGATCGTTCACAGCCACATAACGCTATTAATAACCCAAATATATATTAATCATAAGTTCCAGTTGTACCATTACAATCATAAGTCTCAAAGAAATTAAAATAAACATAACATAAGATGAAACAAGTCATTTTATTTCATTTATTTATCTAGGTCCATCCCTAGATGTGTAAGCTTCAAAAGGTAGAAATCAAGCTTGAGTATTTTCTGAAACATGTTAAAAATAAAAATATCAATAATAATGTTGGTGAGATTTTCATAGTTTTCGATACATAAGTATATAAAAGATGACAATTCATGTTGTAAATTAGAGAACAGAGTAAACTATAGCATTGAGTGGTGTGTAAAAGATGAATTTATATAAGTTTTGAAGTATTCCTACAATCCTAGCTATAGGTTTGTTGGAACGCACCAACATTTTTGCTTATATAGGACCCAATTTCCTGAACCGTCCCTAGTGATGGCTAATCAAGCCATTAAGTGGGAGTGTGATGACGTACGTCTCATATTCAATCATTCTTTTTCATAATATAGTTATTATTACTTTTATACAACATCTACGTCAAAAACATGCAAGGTCCCAGGTACACCATAAAATAGTGGTTTATCTTAGAACAGTGGAGTTTTTTAAAAGTATTTAAGTGTGTTTGGTATATTATATGGATTGATTTTAAGTAGTTGTGAATGAAGGATAGAGAAAATATTATTGTGGATTAATATATTTGAAAAAATCACTGTTTAATCATTATAAATTTTTTAATATTTTTTAAAATGGTTGTGAGTGGAGGAGAGAGACAAAAAAGTAATGATAATGGTATAAAAAGTATTATTTAATTGAAAATGATAGAAAAAATGTAATGATTTTTAGTGTAGTTATATGGATATGATAAAAAAGCTACTGTGAATGCTCTTACGCATCGAACACAAGAACTCGTCTTAAAATATAATATTGTGCGTGGGAGAACGTATTTAGTTACAAACTTATTTTTGTTGCTCATACAACCAATACAAGACAAGTTTTGTACCTTGCAATTGATTGAATTTATAACATCATCCAACAATCATTATTTTTTTTATTTTATCTTCAATTAAATAATATTGTCTTATACATTTATCATTATATTTTCTTTGTCATTCACTTACAATGATTTTTAAAAAATATTAAAAAATAATTATAGGGATGCATAGCATTTTACCAAATATACAAATAAACGGTAATATTTTTTTTCTGCATCACTCACAACCATTCATATTCATTCCATATAATATATGAAACACAATAATAAATATATAAAAAACTGCCATAGATGCTTTTAGATATGAAAAATGATAGGTTTAAATTCACACCCCTAAAATGGAGGATCAGAATTGGGCCTGTGTCATGGTCCTTTGACCTACACTATTAGGTTACTAGGTTAGAGATGCTGGACTGAACATGCAAGGAAATATGGGCTAAGGTATGAAACATGCATCAACTTCATCAATTCGTTTGTTAAAAACCGCTAAATTACAAGTATAATAAAGCAGATGTGAGATATCAACTCTGTGTTTGTGTGATTGATGGCTTTCATCCATTGGTATGAGAGTATTTACAGTTAGATATTCATATTAATTAAGTGCCTAAATGAACCAAATGTTAAACCTATCAAATTTTCAACAATGAGAGATGAATCGTCAAGCCTTTATTTATCAAAACCAACGAGCATGAATTTACTTATGCTCCTCTTGTTAAATGCAACAAACGAGTTTCTTGTTCTTTTATTTACGTTTGTAAATGTTTGATAAAATGTTTGGTTCATGTTCGTTTATTTACATCTGTAAATGTTTGGTAAAGTGTTTAATTCAAGTATGTTTGTTTATGTACAAATATTAACATAAGCAAAGCCTCAATTTACTTTTATAAATATTCGCTTGCAGTGAAAAATCATATCAATAAAGTATAGAGTATAGACTATACTTAACAAAATAAGTCTTATTAAGTATTGTTAAATCTAATTTGTCATGTTAGGAGTTCCTTTGTTCATATTGATCCTCCAAAGTTGTGACAAATACAATGACATAGGGGTATGTACTCAACATACAGGTGACAACCTCAGCCCCATATTTCAATAGTTTTATGGTCTCCAATTTTAGAACCG
Source organism: Flaveria bidentis (assembly GCA_018326385.1). NCBI lineage: Eukaryota > Viridiplantae > Streptophyta > Magnoliopsida > Asterales > Asteraceae > Flaveria > Flaveria bidentis. Next base: position 19,385 of record BJCM01068560.1, read on the forward strand.
CCGAAGTAAAAAGTCGGTTTCGACCATCTCCCATGATGCCGGTCGTCACTACTTGTACTTTCATGATCAATCCTCCTCAGCTCATCATAATCTGGGATCCATGAGTCGAATCCTGTAACTGGTTTCGTATCATCTTCGTAAACAACACACACCCCACATTCCACAACATCATCTTCAAAACTTATGATAAGATCTTCAGATTCAAAACAATGACATAGATTCCCAAGGATATCAATTGACAGGTATCCAGTCCACACAGCATCAGCGCTTTTAGCAGCACGTGCTGCTGGCCTACCAATCAAATTTTCCTCACTTGACACTTCGAATTTGATTCTAAGGGGCGTAAGTGGTGAAAAACAACAGCATAAGGCCAGCCCTATCATTTTGGTGATACGATTTTGAGGTAATTTTAATGTGATTGTGTTGCCCAACTTTTGGTTGCTGAACCAGTCCGGAATTTTGCTTCCAGGAAGTGTGATACTTAACCGATGATTCACAGCAGCACATTTCTGTATCAGCAAAACAAAATCCTTAGTTTAACTATACCACAAGATATTCATTATGCACATATTAGAGAGTAACTAAGAGACACCTGGACCAAAGATAAGATCAAGAAACTAGCAAGGTAACTCTCTTGATATATTAAAAGTTTAGGGCAGTAATAAAGTGAGATCTTAAACAACCACTTGTAATTAATAGAAAAGTCTTCAATCTTCTGCAAAGACTTGCAACGATCTGCCTTGAGAACTTGAATAAGTGATGGAAGCTCAGGTAGCTCTTTGAGGCGGACACAGCCACTAAGGTTGAGGAATTTGAGATGAGAGAGTAGCGAGATGCTTGCAGGCAGGCAGGTGAACATGTTTTCACTTAGATCCAACTCTTCCAAAAAGGGCCACATATTATGCAGATCAGTAGGAATGTCATCCTGAAAAAGGTTGTTACTTTTTAGATCCATTATTCCAAAGAACTTAAAAGTTTGCAACCCTGAATGCGTGGACCAGGTATTGTTCTCTCATAATAACGTCCTAGAGGGCAGCTTCTCCCCAAACACAAAACGGCAAGCCTAGTAAAAAGTCTGATGGACAATGGTAGTGTGGTTATCTTGTCACAGCCATTGATATTCACCACCAACAACCTCCCCATCTCTCCGGAGACTTTTGGAAAGCTTTTGAGACTTGTGCAAGAAACAAGATGCAGAGTCTGTAGAGATTTCATCTTGATACAGGATGGGAGAAATTCAAGTGCGTTACAGAAACTCAAATCTAAGTGAATAATCTTTTCGTGAAGCAAAACAGATGGGTGAATCTCCACCAAAACTTTACAAAATGACAAGTTTAGGCGCTCAAGATTTGGGACTGCTGAGATGTCTGGAAACCTTGCTATAAAGTGTGAGCGACGTAGATCCATGAACTTAAGGTTGGAGGGGATGACCGACAGATACAAATGATGTTTGTTACGGTAAGGGCAATGTGAGACATACAAATAAAAAAAAATTGGATTAATAAAAATGGTACCTTTTTCTCTATTTGTAGTTGAGTTATCCTACCAAACGGCATTTCAAGGCCGACAAGCTTGCTCATATCTTTTGTTATTGTTAGAGACTTAAATGGGTAGCAAATCCAACAAAGCCATTTTAACTGTTCAGGTAAATAAGTAGGTTCACTTGAAGTGAATCGCCCTCTGATTTGAAGTAGCTTCAGTTTCTTCATGCTCCTGAAGGCTTCTGCACTACAACAGTGATCATAAGCCACCTGGGTCTCCACTATAGCTTCAACTGTCTCTCGTCTCTTGGATAAACAAATTAAAGCATTCAGGCATAAGCATTTCAACAAAAACAAATTAAATGTATATTTGAGAATATAGGTGTTGCAGCTAGGACAATGATTACACACTACAACAAATAAGTTTAAAGTGTGGACTTCTTCCAAGTTCCAACCTCCACATTATTTTAGTTTATGCATTTATAAGAATAGGGCTTACAGTGATTGTTGTCATTACTTCTTTGATTTCCTTTGGACACCATACCATGTTGTTTGGATGGCATTCATGAACGATACACCGACCCATCTCTTGAATCAGATCATGCATATGAAGATATCCATTATAAGTGGTCAGAAGAGATTTTTCAATCAGCACGGTTATTCCACTTACAGCTTCTAAGCAAAAACTATCAAGAATTCTCGTGATATTATGCATTTTCTTACCTTTGAAGAAACATGCAATGTGAAGGAATATTTCTTGTTCAAAGATATTCAATCCATTAAAACTTAGCTTTAGAATTCCATTGATTTCCTTGTGTGGTATCTTGGCCAAAACTTTCAACCCACTTTGCCAAAAATCCAAATTTCTACCACAAAAATGAGAACCTAAAACTTTAAGGGCGAGAGGAAGGTGACCTGTATGACTTACTACAACACCTGATAGCTTCTCATATTCTTTAGGAGGGATGTCTGCCTTAAAGGCGTATCTACTAAAGAGCTTCATAGCTTCTGTTTCTGTTAACAATTCAGGAGCATATTTCTCTTGTGCGTGGCATAGCATATGCTCGTCCCTGGTTGTTATCATAATTCTACTACCACGACCAAACCATTCATGAGAACCAGCCAAGAACTGAAGTTGCTTAACATTATCAACATCATCAAGAACAACAAGAACCTTTTTACGACTCAGTCTTCTATGAATTTGGCACATTCCATCATCACAACTCTTTACTTTAAAATGTGTTTGCATCAAGATTTCTGAAAGAAGCTTCTCTTGTAAGGATTTGAGACCTCTCTTATCAGAACCATTTTCTCTAACATCTTCCAGAAAGCAACTACCCTCAAACTCATATGAGATCTGATGATAGACAGCTCTTGCAATTGTCGTCTTGCCAATTCCACCCATTCCCCAGATTCCGATTATGCAAACATCATCAGGTTTTTTACCTAACAAAAATTTCACATGTCGTACACGAGATTCCACCCCAATTAATATTTCTGTCGGACGAGATTCAGTATACCTTGAGATATTTGCACAATTTGCTTTATACATTCAGCTTCCCGCCTGTTTGTTGAACATGTTGTAATTGGTTTAGTATTTAATAAATTGTTAGCCCTCTTAGTTAACTGAACTAGTGTAGCAAGAAAGACTCACCCACTAGCCGTTTTGGGTACATCCCATCCAGATAAGCTGGTGACTGGCTTCCCTCCACCTCTTCACTTTCTCCATTTCATCTATTAAATTTACTTCATGTTGTTTAAATGCTTCAAGGAACCTTCCTTTCTGACTACGGACCTCTGAGGGATCCACATCATAAAACACTGGTAGCACCCTTTGTCCTACCAAATTTCGACATTCAATGATCTTCTCAAGTTCTTCCAAACACCAAGACGAGCTTGCATAATTCTTGGAGAAGACGACCACCCCCACCATCGACCCTTGAATTGCTTTCACGAGTTCTGGGGAGATGGATTTCCCTCTCTGGAGCTCCTTGTCATCCTTAAATGTGTATATTCCTGCCTGATCCAGAGCAGCATAAAGATGATCAACAAAATTGTTTCGGGTGTCTTCACCTCGAAAGCTTAAGAACACATCATAAGTCCACCTTCCAGTTGGTGGGGTAGTACATGATGATGAAGAGGATGCAACTAGGACACCATCCATGGATGTTGTCTTGGATGGAAACTATAGCCAGGAGGATGAAAGTAGAGTTTGTGATTTGATTATTATATACATATATACCGTTTTGGAATAATCCACGATGTTCTTGGAAAAGCGAACGTGTCATTTTTCTACATTGATTGCAGATTGAGAAAGAACAAAGAAGCATGCTTCCTCTCCTTATTAATCAGATTGATTGGACCTTACAGAAGCTTCATTTCTGTCTTTATTCTATGTTTGATACCATCTTCCTCTAATTACAAGCCTAAAGTGCCAAGATGAGCCCAATGCATACGTTATAGTTGGCGGTGATAACTGTACTTGTTTAATGGAGCTGAATGCCAAAACAATAAAGACAGTGAGTTAAGTGTACAATGATATCAACTATTTATGCCTAGGGATATCCGAACATATGAGATCATGGGATTAATAATTCTAAAATTTATTTAAAAAATAAATCTAGAATGGTTTATATGTAAGTTATAATATTGATTAAAGCTTCACAATTAAATTACAATGAGTAAATGTACCTGCGCGTTGAGTATTGAGCCCTGAAAAGCTATGGTTGAAACATTAGATGAAAAATGAATAAAGTATTTTACAATTCACGCAAATTCAATTGTAGTAGCAGAGTGAGGAGATTAATTTTCTGAGTGTTTGACCAACAATTAGTGTATAAACCAAATACGCAAAACTTTGTTCTTAAAGATCTAAACACGCGCATGCATATTTTAGCAACCTTCAAAGTTGGTTAGCTAACACCTAAAAGCTTAAAAGGCAAAGAAAGAAGTAAAGGTACATGTTATTAAAATTTGCAAATATTAGAACCCTAAAGAAACCAAGGTTTTGGGTTGAATAACTTACTGAATCACTCAATTCTTGAAAGGTTTGTTGATGGAAACCGTTTAATCTTTTTGTTGCTTTTGATTACAGCAAGCAAATAGCCTCCACCCTTTAAACCTCTGTTGTCTTTAATTTCACCTAATATAACCACAACCCACTTGGACTAAATCTTTATAACTTGCTTAGAAATCTTATAAACAAAGAGTTTGGGTTGAATAGCTTACCGGAGAGTTCATTTTTTGATGGAAATCACTTAATCCTTTTATTCTTCCCTGAAAACCGAATGAAAATAAATAGAATGACCATAAAGAAATAATATCATATAATAAATTAGTAACTATTAGTACAAAATTTTCATTCAATACCTGTAATAACATAAGCCCTCCATTAAGCAAATTGTCAAGATTTTGTTGGCTCAAAACTTGTTATTAAGAATACCTACAGTATATATTACAATTGGGCATGTCATTATGTCATAAATCATACATAAGGAAATATAAGACAAGAATATTAAATGATATCTTTACAAATATAATAAGCATTTGAGAAGTCAAAGCAGCTTCAGGACACAGAAGGGCATGGAGCAACATTCCCTACAGAAGTGAAGTCAGAAATGGTTTTGATCACTTCATATAGTGATTTCAAGTGAAATACTATATTACTTGTATAATAAAATTAGGAAGCAAGCACTTTCTCTAAGTGCGTAGCTTATATATAAAAGTAAGAAACACTGCACTCAAAATAAATTTAAATTAATTGCAAGAATCAATATTATCCATGTAATATAAGAAAAAAATGAAGGTTTGGAGAAAAAATATTTACAGATTATTTTTACATTATCTAAAATTTAGTGACACTTTTAATACTTAAATATGAACACCATAACTTACATAATCAATGAAGTCGACATAAAGCGAGTTGGGCTCCATGATCTCCTGCTTTGAAGTCGCTATGTAACATGTAAAACTCTGAAATACTTTTTGTTCATCAAGGGGGGTATCCATCAAATTCCATAGCTCTAGAAAAGAGCTTGCACTATTTTGGAGCTAACAAAAGATATACAAATTTATCAGGTTATTGATTGTAAGTTGGTGGCAAATTGTAGGTGAGTCACGCATTGATCGAAATGGATTCAGGTTGCAACAGGTCAATGGTTTATTTAAACGGGTCGGTTTGAAATTCATATTTTGATGCATCATATATCATTAATAAAAATACAACATGAATATGCTAATCTAATATTAAAAAAAAGCGTTTAAATTAACACTGAGGGTCCATTCACCCATTTGACCATCTCAATTTTTTCAATACAGCAATTTGTGAGGCTGTAATGATTTTAATAAACTTCAGGTCACTTTTGACCCATTCAACCGACTTGATCTGTTTTATTTTTACCTACCTGACTCATTAGGTTTGAAATATAATCATGTATTTATTCCTAGCATTCTCACTATTTTGATACCATGTAATCTCTCTATAGCAGCAGCAAGGCTCCCAATTGCATCATCACTTATGCTCTTTGATTCTTTTCTTTCTCATATATCAAATTAATGGATTAATGATTCTTCTAGACAGGTATTAATTTAATAAAATGTGATTAAGGTCCATTTCAAGTTTGTTAAATCTTCCTGTTCTTACACATAAAAAAGTGTCACTAATTAAAAACTATCATAAATACACTAATTGGTCAAGAAAACAGTTCCAAGTTTTTTGGGTACTTCAGGAAAAAAGAAAGAGTGACAAAAGACACACCTTTTTTTTGAGCTTTAGTGCAAGTTAATAGGTGTCCAAATATCGTCACTTATGTTCTTTGTTCCTAGGGAAAACATTACAAGATAACAGTAACTATACACACACACACACATATATATTAATCAAAAGGTACTCAACATGAATCAGTAGAATAACATGACCTGTAAAGTTTTTCAGCTACAACAACACATATTTTCACCAATTTCAACCTAGAACGCAATCGTTTAAATTATATATAATTTCCTTAGCCATTAGCCAATAACTTGAAGTTTTTTTCATATAAATATGACATGAGGCATTTACTGGAATGGTGTTTGTGCACGTTAACATACTCAAGGTCAACATGTAAACTGAAAATTAACTGTGGCCTATTGCAGGTTGACAACAACAAAATCAAACAACCTGATGTGGAAAAACATTTAAACAAAAAAAAGCAACAGAAACAACGGTATTAAATTCATGGACTTATTAAGCAGTCAGTGTAAACCTTCAATTTTGAACATACTGATATTGCGTAGTGGTGTTCTTGCTGAAAGCGATGCGACATTATCGATTGCAATCTGCAAAAGCAAGTTCAGATAAAGCTAAATTAGACGGATGTAAACCCTAAACGTACGGATTTCACCGAAAAGAACTGAAGAACAGGGAGAAAGAAGCATGTGAGAAAAAATAAAGATGAGAGACGAAAAAGATTAAAATGGGGGAAACGAAGAATCGAACCCGCGTCTATCGAAAAAGATTAACATGTAAGCATGAAATCAAGTCCCAAAACTACTCCATAAGTTAAACTTTGGAAGAATTGAACCGCTTGAACCGGCGGTCCGACCGGAAACTGGACCGGTTGAACCGGTTTTTTTATATATTTTTTTATTTTTTTGTAATTTTTACATATATTTATAAAAATAATTATAATTTTAACCGGTTTTTATATACGGTCAACCGATTGAACCGGTTCGACCATCGAACCAGTAAGGCATCAGGCTCACTGTTCGGTCCGGTTTTAAAAACATTGTTGGAAGATGTTAAAGTTAAAATGACATGTTTGGAATTGCTTATTTTAATTGAAAAATACTTTTGATTAAAATTACTTATTAAATTATGATTTTTTAAAAATATATTTGTATTAGCTTATAAACTAAAATATTACAAAATAATAAATATGAACATATTTTTAAAAATAAGGGAGGTTAATAGGATGTAGTAAATAGGTATAATAGAAACTTGGATTAAAAATAACTTACAGAAGTTAATAAGCAACCTTCGTCGCTTTTTAAAACTTCATTTTTACCCAACATGAAAAAATATTTTGTATGTGTCAAACACCTTTTTTACTTATTAATTTGTCAAAAGTTAATAAAAAAACTAAAAAAAAAATAAGGAATCCGGTTGCCTATTAATAAGTGTGACATTTTAATATGGTTTAGACATGGAGACCCTTCAAATAAGCCAAACCCCTAGAACTGGTTGATGCAGCTTTAGGGGACTCTTGCACTGCATCTGAAGTGCCTCAAGCAATACATGTTGGTTTATCATGTGTGCAGCACCATGCAGATGATAACCAAATATGTCTTTTGTGGTTCACATGTTGAGTGGTGAGATTGCACTGCCTTTGCCAAACCAACCTGGCTATTATGCACAGGTGACGAAGCATGAAGTCGAGTCTACCTCAAGCATGCCACAACTTTCGGGTATAATCAATGAGTTCACCATTACGCAACTAGATGGTCGATAATTACATTAAATAAATGCTTCATTCAATACCTGATTCGCATTCTGAGATGATTAGATGAAGTATTGATGATATTACTAGATTATCGATGTGTTAAAGTATACACACTTTGTAATTCAACATGTTATTAAAATTTGGTATTCATGTTTTTATGTTATAAATGGTTTCTATTACGAACATTGTTTTCAATTTTTATTTAGAAATTAGTAATTTAGGAAAAAAAATTAATTGATATAATGTGCGGATGCTAAAAGTCGTATGTCCCTTTCATGATTCGAGAAATCTGTAAATCAATACGAATCGTTGATTTAATAGTTTATGTACGTATTTGTGACATTGAAGTAATGGGTTCAAATCATAAGAAACAATCTTTATGCGTAAGGCTTTGATTTTATTCAGCTTCCAGAGATAATACTTTATAAATGATACTTTATAATTGTGTTGTAACGCTCAAGAAACTAATCACTAAGTAAATAAAATTTTCCTATTTGCCCATGCAGAACGAGTAGACTTTATGCATGCAATTCATTTAGTAAAGAAGTCATTACGTCCTTAAAAGATTTACACGAGTATTCTACTATTATCTAGATTTGGGCTTGGGATCGATCTTAAACGAATAAGGCTTTTAGATCAGTCTTAATGTAGGTAAACTATAAAAGTGGATTTAGTTTGCCAATGGCATCAAAATGAAACTGGGCCTGGTCTACTTGAATTGGGCCTATAGTCCAATACATACTAAAATATATTGTACAGATTATTAACCCTTAAATATTTCGACAGGTCGTTAGTCAAAAGGAGATAAAGGATGATTAGAGATTTAGAGTGAGAGCTAGTGATTAGTAATATCAGAGGTTGAAGAAGAATTCAGTGTATCAATGTTGTAAATTAAAGCATCAAAGTGGTTAAGAACAACACAACCCAATTGTCAAAATGATGTTATAAAAATTAGTTGTCAAATCACAAAAGATGATATGAAATAAGGACGACATAGTCTTTGTAAAAGGTGTATCCAATGTTTGATGTGGTTCCCGCTTTGTGCAAAAATTCGATGTATGCAGCTTTACTTTATATTTTATGTAAAAATATGTTTTTTACAGGTTGAACTTGTGACTTTTATTACAATAAAACAACATTTCCACTTGTTTCAAAGCATGTCCAATGTTGAAGTCAATAAAAATGATAAAATATCGTGAAGCCACTTTTGTAATGATAGCTACACACAAACGAGCCCTTCATATAAGATTCACTAAGATGTAAAAACTATCAAACACGAATGATGGATACAATTTATCTAAGTTGTAACTTACTACAGTAATATTCCATTGTACTCACGCCTTTGTTCTTGCACACAAATCATGTTTCTTCTAGGTGAAGAAGTTTAATGATATAGTTCAAGGAGTGGTATGGAAATCAATAGATAAGAATATAAGATACAAGATAAATAGTTAATATCTAGTAACAAATAAAGATCCAATCTATGTATATATTGGCATGGATGGCTTTGCGTTATTGGAGACTCAAAAACGAACTAAAAAGTTAGGGTCCTTGTCAATCATTTAACGTGATTAATCATTTAATTTTTTAACACCTTTTTGATGCATCAAATTTATACTTTTGGTTTTGGTTTTACACAAATTATTCCCTTGAATGGGAGAAGCGGTGTAATTTCAGCTAATAAAAATCTCATAATGTTGTGAGTTTCTACTGTTAATTGATTTTCTTTGTTATAGCATCTTCCTACAATAGGGTTTTACAAATTTAATAATAATTCGTTTTAGCAATAAAAAAAAGTAAATGCATATTATTTATTGGTAGCTCCAAGCATGGGCATCCAACTGGTTGAAATTTGATTAAGATTTATATTTTAGGGGTCAAAGTTATTACAGTTTCTTATTTAGAGAATTAAAAAATCATTGATTAACATAAATGTGAGGTGATACTTGATATGTTTTACATATGTATATATCATAAATAAATAACTAAATATCACCAGCTTTAAAACATATATTTATGTAAATCAATAGTTCATAATTTATAATTTGTATATCAATGATTGTTTTGGTTTTGTAAGTGGTTCTATAAAAATCCTACAATTATATTAGTATATGATACCAATAAATTGGGCTTTTCACAACTTGATATTAACCAAACAATTTCCGTCGCTTTGTGTTATGATGTTTTACAAGAATATTGTTAGTAGAAAATAGGCGTGCTTCTTCCACACAAAGTATGTTTTGAGACTAATCAAACAACTTATTTAGATAATAAAAAAAATATTGAAACGCTTGAAAAGCAACTTATATATAAATAAAGTATGTTAAAGCATGTTCTACTAATTTAGCAAATTATATATAAATAAAATTCATGTTATTTAGAAGAAATTATAAGTATTTATTCAACTTGAAAAGCAAGAGAATGAGGCCACTTTAAGACTGAATTGACATTCAAATTGCTTTTGTGTTCTTTTGAAGAGATGTGACACAAAGAGAATTGCTTTCTACATAAATCACTTGCCTTTTCTTCTCTCCCATTTGTCATGCAATTTTGTTACTATTGCAAAAAGGTTTTTTTTATTCAAATAAAACACGCCAGCGTCCTCTTTTCGTAAACATTAGCTGGGCGGGTGCGCGCGCGTGCGTGTGTGTATATATATATATATAT
>BJCM01068565.1:0-28139 GCA_018326385.1 Flaveria bidentis
GAACCAAATACACTTAGCCAATCTTATATACTTGTAATCAAGTCGAGGTTTGGTTGTAATGATATGTGTACTATAACCTTACTAACTTATGACCTATGACATGAATTACTACTTGTAACTTTATCATATTATGTATGAAAACCTTGGAAACTCACCAACTATTTATAGTTGACCTTTTATTTTTATCATGTTTCAGGTAACCCCCAAGTTTAAAGTGGTCTTTTGAAGCTTGCAATAAAACTAGGACTTGGACCTAGTTAAATAAATAAATGTTATGTTACGTTTTGTTTATTTGGGATTATTTCATGTTTTGAGACTTATGTTTGTAATGCCTTTTGAAACTTATTATTTTAATATCTACACTTAAATATAGCGTTATGTGGATGTGAACAATCTTAACCCTCACATATCGACGATTCCGCCGTCAAGGTTGGGGTGTGAAGTAATAAGGAACATCAACATACACAGTCAACATCATCATACGAGGCATCATCATACATACATAACATACATCATGCATAATCATACAACATCATACATCATCATCATCCGTGCCCAACATAACCTCTATGGCCTCAAAAATCATCTTACATGAACTCCTGGGAACCTTTCACGTCAAAACTTACATCTGCACTTTCCCCCCGAAAGTCAGTAAATAAACTATGTTCCCTCGGGTACACAAGCCCTACTTGGGCGTATGAGAACCCTTCAGTCGCATGGCCTCCCATGCGACTGAACACCATGCGGATGAACACCAGGCGAATGGGCCCTATGCGAATGGATCCAATGCGTATGGACACAATGTGGATGAACCCCGTGCGAATGGACCTAATGCGGGTGAATCACATGCGAATGGACCTAATGCGGATGAACCTAGGCATATGGACCTCAGTCGCATGATCCCCGTGCGAATGAACCTCAGTTGCACGACTCACAAGCATATGGACTCCAGTCGCATGACTCGCAGGCAAATGAACCTCAGTCACATGCCATTTGGTTGCGTAACCCTAGCTGATGCAGAATGCAGTTCATCCTGAACCCAATCTGCGATTTTCGGCCTCCAAGCCCTCCCAAACTCGTTCTAAGCCCAAATCAACCATCCTAAACCTTAGAAACACATACCACAACACCATTCAAGCACACCCAAGCCCGAAAACAAAGTCCACTCGCATCAGACACAAACACATACACACGGGTTCAACTCACACACATCAAAAACGGGTTTTACTATGTGTTCCAGCCCCAAATCAGTTTAAAACGTGTAAAAGAGGGGTCCTAGAACTCACACAAACAACACCGTCGAGTAGAGCTTCAATCCAACCCGCTACACCTCAACTTTCACGCTCGAATCCACAAAAACCAAGCTTGAAATCCCTTTTTCTCCCTCTTTTCTCTCTTGGCTGAATTTTGTGAGTGTGGGGGGGGGGGAGAGTGGGCTGCCCTCCCCTCTTAATCCCCCACTCTTTCAATCTTTCTCCCGTTTTGACAAGTTTGGTCCCTCGACTGTGGACTTTATTTCTTTTTCTACTTTTATCGCCTTCAAAGAAAATAACGGGGTGTTACACCTTGGCTTCATCATGATCTGCCATCAGTGCTTGGTTTAGAGAAGCATCTTCCACCTGAAAGCTCCAATCAAAGCCTCTTCTTCAACAGTAACTGCAGTTTGCTGCTTTGGCTTGTCATTCTGGGTAGCTTTATCAGTGTACTTTGGTCTGGACTGTGTTTGGCCACCATTTGTTCTTGGTGCCTTACATTCCCTGGCAAAGTGGCCCATCAAGTTACAGTTGTAACATTTGACTTTGCTTTTTTCCAGTCCAAACTTTCCACAAGTTGTATTGCTAGGAAACATTCTTCATGTCTGCTTGTAGAACTTCTTGGCTCTGTGAGTGAGAAAGCCATTTGCTGGACTATCTCTATATACTCCAGATCATCTGGATGGATGCAGTCGAGGTCTTCAAGGGTGAATAGAAAGTTGCCACTACTTTCATCAGAAGACACAAAAGCTTGAGAAGAACTTGTCTCTGGGAATGGGCTTCCTTGAGTATAGTTCTCCTTTGGTGTCTCAGGGAAGGTGATGAAAGGACCCTTTTGTGATTTGTTAGGGTAGCATATGAGATGATGTTGGGGTTCTATGTTATCCCTTTCAACCACATGCAGGGCTGAACCCATTTGATTGTTGGAGTTGCCAGATGAACCTTGCATGTTCATCTCCATCTGGTAGCCATTGAGAATCTCATAAAACTTTGTCAAAGTGGGAGTTTTCAGGTTCTCAGCTCTCTTGATAACCACACAGTAGTGTGTCCATTGCCTAGTAAGTGAGGACATGAACTTTCTTACAATATCTTTGTTTTCAAGGGCTACTTCACTATTTACTAGGGTGTCCACAATCTCAACATACCTAAAGTATTGTTGAGTCATGGTCTCACCTATTTTAAAGGTAAAATTTTCAAACTACTGCTTCAGGAGATTCTTATTGTTCTCTTTGGCTTTAGAGAAACCCTTATACATTAGTTTCAATCCATCCCACAACTGTTTAGCTATTTTTCATTTCTTGAAACCTTTGTATACAAAGTTCGGAAGAGCAGTCTAAAGGGTTGTCATGGCTTTCTGGTCAATCTTTACTCTCTTTCTATCTTCATCTGAGTAGTCAGCCATAGCCTTGGGGATCATACCACCTCCAGTTGCTGAAGAGGTGCTTCGTATGTAAGGTCCATTTTCAATAGACTCCCACATTCTTTAGTCTAGAGACCTAATGAATCGTTCCATTCTTTGGCACCAGGTGTCAAAGTCATCAAGAGTGATCAGTGGGGACTTTATCATGGTTCCAATTTCCATATCAGATTTGGAAATGGCTGCCATTTGAGATGTTAAGTATTTTGTGTGTGTGAGGGATCTTAAGATGATGAGATCTTATATCAAGAGCCTAGAAAGCTCTGATACCAAATGCAGAACCGGTGAAGGGTATGCAAATACAACACAACAACACAATGAGGAGAGTTGCTTAAGAATACTTAACAGATCAAATAGGGAACTGGTTAACCTTTCTAATGATACTAAGAATACAAGTAAGTATGAGATGGAACAAGATAGCAAAACACACAAGGAGTTGGTTTTCAAGATTGAAGTATATTGTTTTCTCAAGTTTTATTACAAATGTTACAAAGCATACTTAGAAAGTTACAAGTACTTGAGATACATATACTATATCCTACAGCTGGCCATACTTTGAAGGCCAACCGGATACAATTTACTAGACAACAAACAAAATCAAATGTAAAGTCAAAAGGCAGATTGTCTTTTGACTAGTGACTATGACATGCCATAGATCACATCCTAATATATTACAAAAAGAATAAAGTACATAAAGTAGAAAGTTACAGACTCAAGACCTCAATACACAGTTACTAAAAACATGGACCTTTTCACCAACTTATGAAAGTTGGTGACTTTACAGAGTTGCAGCGGAAAAGGGTCAAACTTTATGGAAAAGTACATCAGATAAAGCATGTCTTCAAAAGTCTTTGGAAAAAATATGTCTTCAAGTGTAAGCTTCAAAAGACTTTGTCTTTGAAGCTTCGGAAGACTTCATATTTGACATCGGAAGAAATTGGTCTTGGCTTCGGAAGATTTCACACTTAGAATATTTCTGATGCTGGTGTGAAACTTCCGAAGCATTCTACTTCAGTATACTTGTGCATGTATGCAAGAGAGACTTTGGGTGTTTGGGTTGCATCAGCCTTTATATTTAATCCTTACAATAGGGACCACTTGCATAATTAACTCTTTTTATAATTACAATTATCTAATTATTCTAAAAAAACAAAAAAGAAATTCAATTGTCCGAATCATTATACGTATCCATATTCAAAATTTCGGATATCTAAATTTTAGATATCCGAAAATTCAGATATCCAAAAATTCAGATATCCGAATACTGATAGTGATTCTACTATCTGAAAATTTCACCAACTTTGAATACCTAACACGAAGGTAATGAGAATGAATCGAAATAAAAATATTTTTGACTCATTATACGCATGTAAAATACTTAAATGTCCTTCATGTGAGGGACTCATGCATGACTTAACTGTAAATTTTAATGAATGTTAGTGTAAAGGACAATGTATGTGCAAAATTTATATAAAAAGGACATACAATGTAATTATTGAAATTAAAGGACACATGGTGTAATTTTATTTGTTAATAAAGGACACAATTTTTAATTTACTCTAAAAAATACTTAGGAACCGATAAGTCTAAATGTTAAATCAGTAAGAGGTTTGAACCATTAAGGGGCCGTTTGGTTCGCAGAATGTTTTGCAAAGGAATTGGAATTGGAATCTTGTTAAAAATAATAATGTGTTTGGTTGATCAATTTTGAGTGAAATTAGAATTTTAATTTTGAACATTTCATTGGATTGCTAAACATTCCATGGGTAAGTGGAAGGAATATGAATTCCAATGAATGAGGAAAAAATTTCCAATTCCAATTCCATCGGTTGACCAACTAAACATGATTTTGGATGGAAAATTTTCCAATTCCAATTCTTGAGAATTTTGTGAACCAAAAGTGCCTAAGTATTGAACCATTAAGAGGTCTGAACCTTAAGAGTTAGTATATCGCTTAACTATTCAAAAACAAATGTCTAACCAATTTAGATAAATCTCTTAATCATTCAACATTAGACCTCTTAACCAATCAATATTAGTATAATGCTTAACCATTCAGAGGCAAATGTATGAATCATTTAGACATTTGATCGTGAAACACTCGAAACCATTAAATATTGAACCATCCAGACTTTTGAACCATTAAAAGATTTATTCGGATGCTGTCAAACAACCCTTACTTTAGTACCAATGATACTATGATACTTAGTAGGTTAAATATACTGATCTTAGTTGTAAGAGTTAATTACGCAATTGGTCCCTCTGGTTTACCTATATTGCAATATTGGTGGTCATTAATCCTAATTGTTTGTCGTATCGTAACATGATTGACCCCTATAATGGATGTCCGTTAGTTTTGGTTGATAGATTTTGACCATTTTACCCCTCTTAATATTAATTATTATTAATTTTTAACTCTTATTCTTATTTCTTTATCTCCATTAAAACCGTTACACCGCCATAACCACCACCGCTGCATGCCAGGCGACCACCGTCCCATAACCATCACCGACCACTATCACAATAAGCATCACCGACCATTATCACAACAACCACCACCATTACCTTAACCATCATGATATATTTACCCTCACTGCCTGATCACAATACCACAACCAACCATCACTATGGCTTGAAGACTGCAGTGGTAGCGGATAGAGAGAGAAAAAGATGATGGTCACGATGTTTATGGTGCGAACAGGAGGATGTGGGGTTGTAGATCTTGGTGGCCGATGGTTATGTAAAGAGGGTGGTTTCGCCACCGCAAGTGACAAGCGGTGCTAGTGGGAGGGGGAGGCGATGGGGAAACAATGAGGTTGGGGAATATGATAATGTTGTTGTGTTGATGATGACTGTGTTGGTGATAAATGTGTTGATGTTGTGTTCTAACGAAGATGATAGTGTGGTACTGTGATATAATAAATATATTTTATTAATATATGATTGATTAATTATAAAGAAAATGGGTCCAACATAACTTTTATTTTTATGTTATGCAATTTGATATTTAGTTCCGCCGTAAAAAGTCATTTCACACCCATTTAACTAAAAAACTACCGGTCATCCACTTTAGGGATCAATTAAATTATGTTTGACAAAATATAATAATACAAGCAAACCAAAAGGAATAATCGTGTAATTAACTCTAGTTTTAAACAAAAAAAATATTTGGACGTGATATAATCACCTTGTTTTTCCCTAGCACAACCAAAAAAAGTTGAAAATAAACTAATATTTGAAAACTAAAAGCTTATATTAAATCGATTTAAACGAACTTGAGTCTAATAATACTAATGGGCCGAGCTTGAGCATTGTCTATAGAGTTGGGAGCGAGCCAAGCTCGAGTTGGACTCGACTCAAGTAGCTTATACCTCTACAGTTTTGTTGTATGGTAAACTTTAGATTTAAAGATAATAAAATTTGAGTTAAAGTTTTACTTTTAACTAGATTTTGCTCCCAGCGTGTTGTGTTGGGAATTCCGTAGCGATCCAGAATCAAAACGCGAACACCTAATCATGTCACACCAACTGTCATTACAAAGTAAACCCAAACACATCAACAAAACCGATTGCAAACCCATGTCACAATAACACTCACACCATTAAATTAAAACACAAAACAACATAAAACACACACACACTCAAAAAGAAAAAAAAAGCATTTGCAACATCCTGAATATTAAAACGCAAATGAAAAATACGTTTACGGTGTGCGCTAAATGGTATATATATTTTTATAAAGTTTGTTCGCACAAATTTAGTTTTAATTGGTTTTACTTATACTAAACTAAACACACAATATGCAAGTATACTTGTCTTGCTGTAATATAGTGTTGATAAGAATCAGGTATAAATCCGTAAACACACCAAACATACTCAACAATTGTTATAATTGACTATCCATATGATTTTTTATTTGAGAAAACAACTAATTGCATTAAGGTAACCAAAATTTTAAATTGTTATACACCAATTTTTAAAATGACTTCACATATGTGTTAAATTAATATTTTGATTATTTTATAACTATGATGCACTAAATTTTAAATTGTAATAGTTTTTATTAGAGTAAATTATCATTTTCATCCCTAACGTTTTATTGAATTTGTTATTACAATCCAATCATTTCAGTCACTGTGATTTACCAAATGTTGTCATTTTCATCCACTACACTAACTCCGTTAAGTTCTCCGTTAAATATGAGTGTATTAGTATTTTTAACACCCTAATTGTCCAATTAAAACAAAGCCAGTCAATTAAATATACAATTAAAAGTAAAAAGAAAAATATAAAACAACTAGTGAGACCGGACGCTTCAATTTAAAAGTTTTGATTAACGCTAACTAGTTTAGAAACCCGTCTACTAAACATGTTGTATGAAAAGCTTAAAAAATAATTATTTAGTAATATTAAAAAATAAAAAATAATTTTTTGTGATAAAATATGCTTAAAGTTACATATGATTAACCATTAAGTAATTAAACAATAACACTAGTTTTTCAAAATTTCGTCTTTAAAGAAGTTTTGTTTTTAAAAAATATTGATTTTTTAAATCTCCAAAAAATGATTAAAATGTTTGTATTAATAAACTTTATATTTCATATAATTTGGTTTTTAAATGTTTTGTTAATAATTTTTATTAGGTTTGTGTCGTATCATAAAAAACTAAATTAAATTTTTTAATACAAACATTTTAATAAATTTTGGAGAGTTAAAAAATCAATATTTTTTAAAAGCAAAAACTTTTTTAAAGACGAAAGTTTGAAAAATTATTGTTATTTTTTAATCACTTAATGGTTAATTATTTGTAACTTTAAACATATTTTATCTCAAAAAAATATTTTTTAATTTTTAATAGTACTAAATAATTATTATGTAATTTTTTCATACAATACGTGTAGTAGACGCCTAGACGGGTTTCTAAACTAATTAACGTTAATCAAAACATTTAAACTAAAGTATCCGGTCTCACTAGTTGCTTTATATTTTTCTTTTAGTTTTGATTGAATGTTTTATTAATTAACTTTGTTTTAATTGGACAATTAGGGTGTAAAAAGGACTAAAATACACTCATATTTAACGGAGAACTTAACGGAGTTAATAAAATGGATGGAAATGACAATATTTGGTAAACCACAGTGACTGAAATGACAAAAAAAATGTTTTTGGATTGAAATAACAAATTCAACAAAACGTCAGTGATGAAAATGACATTTTACTTTTTTTATTATTACGATGTTGCAATTTGGTATCTAATGAGACCGTTAAAGTATAACTATGACAATATTTATAACTTTGATATGAACGAAATTTCATTGGTTATAAATTAAACACCAATAGAGCAAATAATTTCATATGTACAGATCATGGATTCAAATGGATACTACGTACATTAAATCTTGAAACAATCTGGCCTTTTCAAACCCTGCACAAAGCATGAGTTAAGTTATGCACTTATGGCCTTAAACTTGTCTCTCAATTTTGTCAGTGTTGCATATCTCCTGACCTCTTGTTATCTGGTAGTACAATCGACTATCATTTCCATATGAGAAGGTTCAGTTTCAGACCAGACCGGAAACCAAATACGCATGTAAGTGATGTAACCAAGAACAAAAACCAACCAAATACCTACACTACAGGCCGATTCTGCACAGCCCTGCTTTATGATAAGCACACCCCCTACATGAGATGAAGCAATAATGTGAAAGATAAAACAGTTCTACAAACAATATTATCTTTAAAGCAATAATTTGAAACAAAACAGTCTAAAATTACATAAAAATATAAAAAGCATGAAATAAGAGTGTAACAAACAATATACATCTTCGGTATGCTAATGAGTAATGACCCCCACCCACACACCCACTTGAGAGAACAAAAATTTCCAAATTGTTATGGTTTTAGAACATGTTGTATGTTTTTCAGCTTTTATACTTTACTTTCTTCTTCTTCTTTCATAATAGGAAGGAACTCAATTGAGTGATTTCAGATGGAATATCTGACAGCTTGATTGGTAACCCTTCTTGTTTGCAGCCATCTCAAACTTCTTGGTAGCGATTTCATTTTCTTCTAATCTTGTCTGAACGAAAAACCGAATCCACCACGTAGCGCTTCGTAGTTTCGCCTGAAACAAAACCGACCAGTGTAATCTATTTGTCAATTTTTGATTCTAAACTAATGTATCAACAAAAAACTACTTGCAGACATAAAACATCTATAGAAGTTTATTAGACAAAACGGAACAAAATGGGTAATTTTGACCACAGGGTCGGCCCACAAACACTTGATTATCAATATTTATCATAATTCTATATAATTATGTGCTGGATATGACCTATGATCAGAAAATTAAGATTATTACGACCATGATCCAGGTTGATTTCATAAAAAACCCACAAACACTTGATTATCAATATTTATCATAATTCTATATAATTATGTGCTGGATATGACCTGTGATCAGAAAATTAAGATTATTATGACCATGATCCAGGTTGATTTCATATAAAAGATGTAGGAGGTTCTAGCTTTTATGCATAGGCGCATAGCTTTTAACCTCGGACGACTTTTGAAACATTTGACCCGTTTACTTTCTAGTTTCATCTTTTAGCTTAGCTCGTATAGCCGTTACTCTGTTAGAGAAAGCCATAATGCTTATAGGGCGACCAATAAAAGACTTCGATTTTTCTTTGTGTGTTATATGGATTAAATGGGACAGAGTTATTAACAGCAAAAGAAAAATCCTTTGGAAAGAGGACTTACGGGGCGACCAAACTTGGACATCTCAGCTACTTTAACTCTACGCTGACCAGGGTAACCTGCATCCAGAAAATTTAACTTAATAAATTTCAGATATTCTTCTTAAGTGAACTTTTTAATGCTATACGAAGATTTAGAGATGACAACGAAGATATAAAGATGACAATTTCAGCCCATTTACTCAAGCAAAGGGTCAATTTCGTCCTATCATTTATCCCTAGAAGATCAAAGGGTCAATCATAAATATTAGTCAAACGGTGTGAAACACTCCCAACGTGTTAATACTCCATTACTCCTAGTTCCATTTGTATTAGATTTTTATATATTATTGTAATAACATAGTGCTAGTAATCATATTCAACATGTTAACCATTTACTAAAAAGTGAACCAAATATGTTTGTGGATCAACCCAACCTAACCAAAACAAAAGCAAGTTTTAACACATACATTTTTTGACCCATCACCCAACTAACACGATCCACCCATTTTGCCATCTCTACTAATGCTTATGCAGTATAGCCGAGTAAGTGCTCAAGAACTAATAATAAGATTTCTCAGAAATGTACCAGATAGAATAACAAATCCATCTGAAGAAACTCTTGCCAGTTCTGGAAGAGTCTTGTTGAGGTACCTTGGTGACAAATAGTCAAGAGCATCTGAGACTATGACAAGAGAAAATGATTTTGACCTGTATGGCAAAGGAAACTTAATATCAGCAACACGAACAATGCCTTTGCGTATAAGGCTCTTGCAGTTTGCATCAGTGTCATCCAAATCATATGGTTCCAGACCCCATGCTTCTGTATCTTCTTCTTTTAACAATTTGGAGACCACTGCACATGAGTCGGGACCTACATGCAGAACTTTGTGCATGCTATCACCATATACTTTCTTCAGATATGGTAATGCTTGACCAGTTTCTGCTGAGCACGAAACACCACCTGCACATAACATGATATTATTACTATTTATGCTATCTTCATATACTCTTTCTTGCAAAGGATCACCAGAACAAAACATGTTTTCTCATGAAACAGAAGAGGTAAAGACTTTATCTTTTTAATGTTTTACCTTCAAGCCTACTTAAACCAGCTCTATCACCGTTGCTTCCACCTGCCACAACACTAACTTCAGTCTAATTTTCTTACGTGGAAATCAAATTGTCCATGTTAGTATGTGTACTATTTATGTTGCTTGATATATACTAACCTGAACCACTATAAACATATCCAATTATCAGAAAAGTTCCCTGAAAGTTTCCATCAAAAGGAAAATAAGCAGAAGAGTATAATATAGAGCATGAATGACAAATTCTCAAACATCTGACTCATGACTCATAGATGTTCTAGAGAAATGAATGCAGAAGATAGAATTATCACTTGCAAATGCAAAAGCAGCATTGCTTTACTAACATCAATGATAGTATATCCGGATGCAGAAACTGGGCTTACCACTAGTACAAGTCCAATGGATAAATACGGTGACGGACGTGATTTTGGGTTCAAGGATCCCATAAAGGGAATGCTAGCTCCATCTCCCAGACGCCGAGATAAACTAGCTGGCCTCCTTGACATCTTTTATGTTGCAATTCACCTGCAGGACCAAATCTTAATTAAAGGAAACCATAAATAACATATGTTTCATGCTGATAAACCTATTTCTGCTTAACTTATCAATTAAAACTCCAACAATAGCCAGAACAAATTATCTACATTCAAATCAATGGCATACAAATTGACAGACAACTCTATTTGTCATTATCCTACAATTCAAAATTGTTATATCACTCAATCCAAATCCCAAAGAATGGCAGTTCTCACAAGTAAATTAAACCTTCTAGAAGTCTAAACAGTGATTCACTAATCACTATTTGAGTTCAATAACTGAGATTAAATCCCTATTTCCCCAAGCCAATCCCTTTGACTTGAACTGCTCTGAGGCTAATCGATAATTTAAGTTTTCGAATTATGCATCAACACAATCGTCAAAACATAAAATTCAGAACCGCTGAAAAGTTTTAACTCAATTCCTTCTAAAAGTGACCTATGGATTCAGCGACTTAAAGCATTAGGTAAAACATAAACCTAACACATCATTCCTCACGTCGATTTCGCCCACCAGAACAATTAATCAACCCAATTCCACCAACAATAAACACAAACAACAAAAACACCACCAAAATCAACCAATTCAAAAGCAAAATCGAACATTCTAAGCCTACAACAACTCAAACTCTCTCCTGTCAACCTCATCCTCAAATTCAACAAGCAAGTAACCACCAGATGTCAATCAAATCATCACAACGGGATAAAACTATCAAAACCTGTGTGTGCGAGTGGCGAATTGAAGAGAAAATGACCTGAATGAAGTAGGAGATAGTTAGGAGCTTGAGATCTTGAGATGATAGTAGTTATCTGGATCTAGATCTGTGTGTTTTAGCAGTGAATTTGGGCTAAAATATAAAAATCGAGAGACTTTTTTTTTATAATTCTATCTGATATATAGAATCTCTGAGGCCGACGGTGATTAAGAAACGTATAAAATTGTACGGTAAATTTCTGCGATTTCTCGTGAAGATGAAGGTGAATGCGCCCCGGGCGCATGTTAGTAAAATGGGCCCCTTTTTGTCTTTTGTTTTTTTCTTTTTCTTTTTCCCTTTTATCAGCGAACAAGGCCCGGTGTTTTTGGTATAGAGTTTTGTTTTGTTACACGTTTATTAGTAATGTTTGTGTAAATTGGGCCGGACGCCAAACACATAACGAGGCCCAATATGTCGTGTCATATAACTTGATAGCGTGAAGTAGTGAACATGTGTTTTACCTATTAAGAAAAAGAAAATTCTAATAATGTCACTTCCTCCCTGCACTTCTTTCAAAATGTCAATTTTATAAATCTTTTCAAATGTTGTTTCCGAACAAAGCAGCGGCACCTTTGAAAATAGATGGGGCGTTTGTACAGCGGTCCAATAAAAATTAGACACGTACGCGCCTCTATAAAATAGAGTCGACCGCCCGCGAAGACCGAAGAGTCGACCGCCCCCTATAATTTTGGGATTTTATATGCACGTTTTCCAAGTTTCAATAATTTCTTATGTAGTCTACATGCTACTAAGAAATACATCATCATACATTTTTATCATTTTATATTTTTTTTCAAAAAAAAACAAGATAATTTTTTGTATTTCTCTTTAAACCCTAAACATTGTATTCATACCTCCTCAGCTCTCTCAATCATCACGCTGCTCACAACCTGCCCCCTTTTTTCGTCTGAACTTGATAACCACCGGCAAGCCACCACCGCCAACAGCTCACAAAAGTCGATGAGGTTTTGTTTCCTTCTTTATAGATGTGGCCACCATTACGACCTTTAAACATCGCGACCACCCTTTTCAAATACGAGCATCCTGTTGTTGTTTTCTCGCTCTCTTTCTCTCCAATTTGAAACCTTTTTACCCTAACGAAACTATTAGTCAAATCACCTCTTGTGTCATAACAACTACCCACAACGGCTATAAATGGTGTTTTTACTTTGTTTTACGGGAAACAACGTTTATGTTAACTATATGCCTGAAGGGTACAATTTGAGAAAAAATAATGGAGGGGACATTTTGAATAGAGTATAAGGGAAAATAAACATTTTGAGAATTTCCTCCTAAAAACTCATTCATTGTGTTAGGTCACTGACGACCGTTTTTTTTCCCGTATGACACATCAACATTATATCATTTTTTTTCTTATTTTCCTTGTTTTTCCCTAATATTTACTTATTTTACATGATGTCGTCTAAGTTTTTTTCCGTTTCCTTGTTTGCCATTTTTTAAAAATAAGTTCAAACAGTTGGCGGTGGTACCAATGGATCCTCGTGAAAGTTAACCGGGTTGGGCCTCCCCGGCTCCAAGGGCATGGTGTTACCAACCCTTTATGTTTTTTCCTGGGCTTTCATCTTCTCCACTATATGGCCCCTTATACCAAGAGATAAAAGTCACGCACTGTGTTTGCTCAATTTTGTGAATCCCCATGGTCAATGATTCTCGTTGAAATAGTTTTTGAAATTTTCTGATAATAAGGTATGCAGTCCAGCAATAACATGAGCACTTCGTGATGCATATTGGTATATTGCTCTAGAACTCACTTCTAGTAAGGATATCCGGAGCTTTGATATCAATGTTGTAGCACAATTAGAATAAACAAATTCAGGAAAAAGAAGTTGAATCAATTCACAAGTGTTCTTTTCTCATTAATCTTGACTTTGAGTATAAAGGGAGGTAACACTCCATTGACTTGTAACTACTTATCATCCTTGTATAGTTGTATTCACAAAACCAACCCCTGAACTTCTATAATGACTATTAGCTCCTAAAAATCTAATGCATGAATCACTTAAAAATTCCAAATCATCATACCAGTGTGCGACTCCGTCCACAAATAAACCCTTGTTATAAATGCTATAAGCTTGAAGAGACTTAGAGACGTAGAGACGTAGAGACCATACTCTCGTTATTATTATGGATTTATTGAAATTGATAGGTTTGTTAAAAACGTACTCATAATAAAATAAAATAAAAAAATAAAGCAACATGGATTCAATTGAATAATCAGCAACATGAATCATGCCATCTTCTCCTCAAAATAGAGATAATAAATAAACATTTAGGGGCTGTTTGATTGCGCTGACTGAGTAAGATCTGACTGAGTCAGAAGCTGACCCAGTAAAAAGTTCTGACTGAGTCTGCATCTGACTGAAACTTGGTTGTTTGATAATATCTTACTGACTCTACTGAATTTACCAAATCCCTATAACGATTTGATCATTTAACTTATCAGTTTCAAAAATCATCTGAATTTACCAAACGTTTGAATTTACCAAACATTTAAGCAAAGATAATCCCATATGAAAATTACACATCCACATGCCATCTTTCTATTTCAGAACTCCTAAACAAAAGGTTAGGATGGCACCTATCTGCCATAAGGGTGATACCGACCACCACCACCACCATAACCTGCCCTGCTTCCATACGGTCCTCCTGCTCCACCATAATCCGAACCAGCACCAGGCTCATAACCACCACCTGGACCGCCATAACCCCCGTAACCTCCACCTCCACCACGCTCATACGACCCACCAAGCCCACTCCCTCCATACCCTCCACCAAACCCACCACCACCACCGCCATAAAAGCTGAAACGACTAGAGTAGCTGCCAAGTGAAGGCTCACCGCCTCTGCGCAAGGGAGGTGCTCAATCGGCTGTGCAAGGGAGGTCTGGGTCAGCATTTGTTCTTTTAAGGTCTGGGTCAGCTGCAAGGATCCGATCAGCCCATACCCCTTGCATATCAAACGGGCTGACCCGCTGACCGAGTCAGTCGGTCAGCCGGGTCAGCCCAGTCAGCTGAAAACAAACAGCCCCTTAGTCATGTCTAATCTTATTTATATTTACGTTATATTACATTTGATAAGTGTGATATTGTCTTTTTATATTAATTTCTAAAAATTCAGGGGGGTAAAATGTTTTTCAAGAATTTGATTACCTTAATAATGTCTTACACTTAAATGCTAATTATGTGATTAAATTAAAAAGTAGCTGAATAATCTATATCTATATATAACAAATAAAATTTTGTAAAGTCGCACTTTTCATGATATTAGTATTTCTCATTTTAATTCTTACACATCTCTTTCTCTTAATGAATAATAATAACATATAGTAATTATATTATTTAAAACATCCCTAGATAAAAAAACGTAATAGTGTAAGAATTAAAAATTAGATTTTTTTAATAAAAAAGCACACTTTAAAAAGTTATAAGATAAAAAAAGTGATTAAATAAAAACCTGTTTTTAAATATATGAATTATTTAAAACTTTTTACTTTAAAATTTTATAAGGATGATTCAAAAAAATGAAATTATTTTAAGAAAACAAGTTGTTTAAGAAAGCAATTTTATAAAATAAAAGTTTTAAATAATATTATTATTGTTTTACTTGAAATACTTATTTATATGTAACTCAGTAATATTTTATATTAAAATATAATTTATAAATTTTTACTATAAATTATTTAATATTTTATTTATTCAAATTCAATATATATGATGTTAGAACTCCAGTACGTCAGGAAATACAGAAAAAGACATGAGGTAACAAACAAGTATTAATTATAAGTACCATAAATTAAATATAGTACAACTTAAATTTTATAGTCATTATATATTATATACTATATTAAAAAAACAACTTTTGTGATACATTTTTTATGGTTTTGGTTTTTGACCAATTTTTTTTTTTTTTTTTTGCATTTTTGTGGTGAAATGCTTTTTTGGTTTTTGTTATTTTTTTTCTTTTTTGGCAAACTATTTTCAAACAAGTGGTGTGCTACAATGAACTTCTATAATTTTGCTTTTTGACCGCAAAAGTTTAACTTTTGTGCTTTTGGCATCAAGCATTGATGAATTGGTATTTTGTTTGTATGAGGTGATACAACAAAGTTTTGTGTTTTTGCTTTTTGACAAGTTTTTTGCATCAAACATTGGTGGTTTTTTTGCATCGCAAGCTATAGCGAGTGTAATTATTATTATGCACTGTGACTAACCGATTATGAGAGAACACTATCGTTGTTGGTATAGGTATTATTGGATCTTGTATAAGTGTTCGTTTTTATGATTTCTGATTAGCCGAGTCGACAACAAACAAAGTCATGTCCGTAATATAGAAGAAAACTATCAAATTTTCGCGCGCATAGCGTGAGAGATAACACTAGTTACAATTAATAATGAATTTTTTAGACATATAACTATGTAAACTCCCAATTTTCTTTTTAACTAAATTCTCAGAATCATTTTTGTTTTGTGTGATGATTTCATATTTATTTTATCTTACAAACTTCTATTAAACCTTTAGACACTCTATGAATTAATTGTTCAAGTATTTACGCATACACCTTCTAGTCATAACAAAAACGTTCTAATTTGCAACTAGGTAAGGAAGAAAATATACATATTTAATCTCAAACAGTTAATTAATCAAAACACTAAGAACTATTAATGTTAATCTTTCATGACATTATGATGCATTTTGTTTTTTCATATGTAAAATAAACGTAGTATGCGAATCAAATCTACAAACATCTGTAGAAGAAGAGGTCGATCAAACCTTTCAAGAAGACTGTTTAGAATTTAACTTCTGCATACTACTAAAATAAACTAAAATTTAGATGTGTAGAGCACCGATAACAGAGGCAATGAGTATACGATAGAGGTGTACGTCGACAAAACTACTAGAGGTGAGGGCGAGAGGTGGTAGCAGACGGGGGGAAGTGTGGATGTGGAGTTGTATTGATGGAGGAAGGGAGGTGAATGTGAAGTTGTGTTTAGTGTTTGAGGGGTGAATAAGAGGTAGAAAGATTTAAGAAGTAGATTGATAACGGCTCTACCAAAAAAAAATTTGAAAGACATTTTTTTAATGAAAGATCTTTACAAATACAAACAGCCTGCAAGCTTAAACGTCTGCGCATACTTTTCGTGACGCAGACACAAAGGATCAAAAATATTTTTTCTGAAAAAACAAACAACAATATACTAATCAAAACTTAAAATGGATCATATATGTATTACTCCCATGAGATACTAATCAAGAACTTAGAAGGACTATTCATGTAATTATCTAAAAGATTAGACAGCTAGGTTTTCTTCCAACTACATAACATATTTTCTACTCTATTACAGCCTCCTGTCTTCCAAAATCCTATCATTTCTTCTTCAATCTTCACAATGTCTCTTCTTCAACACAATCATGTGTCTTCACTCTCATCGTCATCATCCGCCTTCTTCGCGCAAAATAGCCTCCCCGGCGTAAGGTAGCTATCTAATCACTGTTTCGATTACTTAATTTGCTACTTAGAGGTTTGGAATTCGTTCGATAAGCAGCTGGTTTGCTTCGTTTATCTACTAATCGTATAGATGAATAAACATCGATGTTGTTGTTTATTTGTATGTTGTTTTTGTTGCAGGACTCAGAGTGTGAGTGTGCCTCCGAAGAAGCTGGGAGTTTGTAAATGTGTAGCTTCTTCAATGGCTGAACAGACTGGTAATTGCACATTTGGTTATTTGTTTGCTCTTTTGTACTGTTGTGATTGTTTGGTTTAGACTAATGGCAGCAAGTTTGCACCGATGATGTTTATTGTTTGTTCAATGTAGTTTGATTTGGTGTAGTGGTTAGAAACAATGTATGACTGCTAATCATCTACATTGGTTGATTTCTGTTTTTATGACGTTATGCTTTTGCTTCTGCTTGGATGATTGTACTTTATATATACTTATTGAATCACATGATAGTATGGTGAGTTGTTTCTGCTTAAAAAGAGAAAAATCTATGCTCAACTGGGGAAAATGGTGATTTTGTTAATATCTGGTGCTTTTATTTTTTATTTTACTTTTATCTTTTTGGTGGTTTTACATAATATGATCAATTTATTTGACGGATTTTAACAATGTTATCTTGAATTATTGCCCATTGTTTGGAGGAACTCTCAAAATCCTAAGTCGATGCATATTATAACATTCCAAATTGCCATTTGATTGGCCAGAGTTTTAACTCTGTGATGCTATTTCTGCAGCTTACAAGACTAAAGTCTCCCGTAATGGGAACATTGCTAAGCTTCAAGCTGGTTATCTCTTTCCAGAGGTCTTTACGAATTCCGATCAGCGCCTCATGCTTTAGTTATAGTTTTAAATGTGGATGTTAAACTCTGTATCTTGTTCTTATTTTGCCCCTGGATATGAAAAGCAAATATTTTTCTTATGATAAATTTTAGATTGGTAGAAGGAAGGCTGCACACATGTTGAAATATCCTGATGCACAAGTGATAAGCCTGGGAATCGGTGATACTACTGAGCCCATTCCAGAAGTCATTACTTCTGCCATGGCTAAGGTATTATCACCCTTTGCTGCACTTTTCATCCTGTATCAAACGTAGAGTTTGAATGATGGTGTATATATTTCTTGTTAACAGAGAGCACTTGAGTTATCTACCGTTGAGGGTTACAGTGGTTATGGAGCTGAACAAGGTGAAAAGGTGTGCATAATCGATAGCCTTTTTATCGTTATATTTATCTTTTTAAAGCAGTCAAATTGGTTGATATATATGAGAACTTTGGAAATAGTCAAGTTACTATCTTAGTATTTACACATATTTGTCATATGCTATTGTTGGGACTTAGGAGGTTGAATAATGACAAATTCACCATGAGATGGTAGTTAATTAACACATACATGCCATTTATATGTTCAGCAACTGAGAGCAAAACTTGCTTCAACATTTTATGCAAACCTTGGCATAGAGGAAGACGACATATTTGTATCTGATGGTGCCAAATCTGACATTTCTCGCCTTCAGGTTTTAATTTTTGTTTTTTTTTTTGTTTTCTTTTGCATTTCATTGTTTTTTTATTATTTGTGTTGTCAAATGTCTTATTCAACTTAGTTCAATATCATTTAGTTAGCGGAAAAGATTTTGCATTTGATTTCTGTTTTTATTGAAACTTGTGGCAGGTCTTATTTGGGTCTAATGTTACAATGGCAGTGCAAGACCCATCATACCCGGTAACAGATTTGTAATTCTGCATTATTAATTTGAATGTTAAAAGGGAAGAACTTTGGCCAGCAAGAAGCTCTTTTACATCTTCAACTTGTTTCCAATCTTTCTATCTTTTTTTCAGGCTTATGTCGATTCAAGTGTGATTATTGGTCAGACAGGGCAGTTCCAAAAGGATATTGAAAAATTCGCAAATATTGAATACATGAAATGCACTCCAGAGAATGATTTTTTTCCTGATCTATCTAAAGTTTCTCGAACAGACATAATATTTTTCTGTTCACCTAACAATCCGACGGGCTCTGCTGCATCGAGGGAGCAACTGATTAAATTAGTTAAGTTTGCCAAGGATAATGGGTCCATCATCGTTTATGATTCAGCATATGCCATGTATGTGTCAGGTGACACTCCTAAATCTATCTTTGAAATCCCTGGAGCCAAAGAGGTACAATCATAACCATCAACTTTAAAAAAAATCGTATTATTTTCTCGTAAGACAAACAAAGATAACATCTTTTGTTTGTGTGTGTGTGGCAGGTTGCAATTGAAACTGCATCTTTCTCTAAGTATGCTGGCTTTACAGGAGTCCGTTTAGGTTGGACTGTAGTCCCAAAAGAACTTAAATATTCAGATGGACATTCTGTTGCTAAGGACTTTAACCGCATTGTTTGTACTGGTTTCAATGGTGCATCAAACATTGCCCAAGCTGGTGGTCTTGCATGCCTTTCTCCTGAGGGTCTTGAGGTTAGTTTATGAGCAGTTTAGGTAATGAGTTTGGGTTAAAACAGGGTATTTTTTCTACTGGTAAAATGGGCCAGATTGATTTTGGGTTGATCTGCACAAATAATTTCAAAGACAGTCTATACTTGGACACTTAAATCTGACAACAAAACCTATATGTATATCTAATTGTTGCAGGCTATGCATGAAGTGGTTGGGTTCTACAAAGAAAATACAAAGATTATAGTGGATACATTTACTTCACTAGGCTTTACAGTATATGGAGGAAAACATGCCCCATATGTGTGGGTCCACTTCCCTGGTCGAAGTTCATGGGATGTCTTCAGTGAGATTCTTGAGAAGACCCATGTTGTGACCACACCTGGTAGTGGGTTCGGACCAGCTGGTGAAGGGTTCGTCAGAGTCAGCGCTTTTGGTCACAGGAACAATGTGTTGGAAGCCTGCAGGAGATTCAAGGAGCTCTACAAGTGAGAAACACAAACCTTCAGATTACCATCCAGGTTTTGTAGGTCTAAACTTTTCAATAAATCTTGGTGTTGCAATCAACCCATTTTAGTATATTGGAACTTTAGATTTGTCAAAATGTTTGATTTCTGCAGAGCTTAGGGTTATTGTGTTTCTACATGTATCAAGATTGTTTTAAGTGGTCATTGTGCTGTGAAGTGTAGAAAACCAGTACTTTCTAAATGTTTGATTCCTTGGATGTTTTCTGCACCAGAATATCTTCCTTGTAGCTTTCTTAATGTGTTGTTTTTGTTATCGACACACTGCATTTGGTTGAAAGTAGAGGTGATGATTTCGACCTCTTTATTTTCTAATGAGATGATTTTAGCCTTGAAAAAAGGAAATCATTCAAGTGTGTTCAAAACTCGTACAAAATTGTCAAATGAGTAACATTCAAGAAAAAGAACATAACTACATAAGAAAACAGGACATGATAAATAACACAAGAAACATAATTTAATGATATAGTTCCTAGTTAACTGAAAATATTTTTAACATTTTGTTTCTACATAGAAAGAAATACAACTGGATATTGCAGTAGAATCAACAGTTACTATGAAGAATCTGTGTTATAGCCATAGCTAGAGCTCTGCGTCTGGCTGCTTTGTGAAGCTGTATTAAACACTTGCAGGTTTAAAGATGGTGTGAAGTAAGTTGGCACTGGCATCTTTAATGGTAAAGCGGGCAATGGAGACTGAAAATGAAGAACACTAATCGCTTGCCTAATTGAAGGCCGAAAACTGCTGTCAGGATGCGCACACCAAAGTCCAACAACCATCAAACATTCCATTTCTTTCTTATCATAATCACCCTCGAGTCTACTGTCTGCTGCTTCTAAAATCTTCCATTGCCCGTAAAGGTCCCAGACCCACTCCACCAGTCTCTTCTGGTTTTTTGGAGCCTTAAGGTCCATTGGCTTCCTCCCACATGCTATCTCCAGTGCCACAACTCCAAAGCTGTACACATCTGTTTCCCTGCTGGCTTGACCAGTCATGACACACTCTGGAGCCATGTAGCCCATGGTTCCAGCCAAGACAGTTGTCTGTGAACCCTTGTCGTGGTCGACAAATCTAGCCAGCCCAAAGTCCCCTAATTTCGCATTGAAATTTGAATCCAACATAACGTTACTTGACTTGATGTCCCGATGTACCACACATTGCTCCCATTCTGCATGTAAATAAAGCAGTGCAGACGCCAAACCTTTAGCAATCTGATACCTCACAGGCCACTTTAACAAGCTTTTTCCATAGAATAGATGTGCATCTAGGCTACCATTTAGCATGAACTCGTACACCAACAGCAGTTCTTTCTTTTCATGGCACCAGCCGATGAGTTGGACCAAGTTTCGGTGTCGTAATTGGCTAATAGTTTTAACTTCTGATGCATACTCTTTTATTCCTTGATGGGACTGGCGCGATACCCTTTTGACTGCAACATATGAGTCCATTTCTTTCATGTATCCCCTATAAACTCCACCAAAACCACCTTCACCGAGCTTTTCTTGCTCTGCGAAGTTTCCTGTGGCTCGCACCAGTTCTTTATATGAAAACTTTTTCGCCCCGGTACCCCTTTCAAATTCATTATCTAAAACAAAAACATCATCTTCGGTTTTAAATCCTTTCTTTCTCATCCTCAACATAAACCACGCCAGACCCAAACCGGTTAACAAAACACACCCGATCACCAAACCAGCTACTAACCCTGCTTTACTTTTATCGTGTTTGGGTCTAGTCCTGGAACCCTTGTTACCCCCAGTCCTTGGGACTGGGTCCATTGTATTCTCATTGATAGCAAGATTTGAACTAAACTCCCATGTGTATATACTATGTATAACTGCAGCGTTCCCGGTTGCACCAGAAAACCCAAAAGTAACCCACTCCGGCAAGTGGTCCCGAAGATCGACGATGTAAGATATTCGCTGGTACAGTCTCTTAGTCTTGCTGAAACCTGTGAACACAACACTAAGGTTTTTCCCACTTGAATCATACCTTATTACTGCTTTGTATGTTTTACCCTCTCTGATCTTACTCCGCCACGTCACATTCCTTACGGAATCCATAGAACTTATATCAATCCCGACATGTTCGTTTCTTGGGTCCCACTTGTTCTGAAAAACATCGAATTCAACAGCAACAAACGGGTTGCTAGTAGAGTTCAACGCCTCATCGTCTCGAGTGAGACCAAGGGTGCTACTATTTGTAACTTTATTAGGAACCATGGAGCCATTCGGTGCAAGAAAGAAAGCAAGCCCATCCCCATACCTTGAACTGTTGAGAGAGTTTATAGTGAAAATAAAGCGTGTGGAGAAGTCAGTCATGTTCCGTGAGCCATGGTCCCAGAGGTGCAACGGTTCAGAGTAAGTAGCTCGACCGATGCTAACCAATGCACGAACATCACGTTGGTTAGTAGTGAGTTGGATTGCATTGTTTGAAGGATATGCATCTCTTTCATATGTTATATCACCATCATTCGGGCTGAAACTCGTTTTCCGAAACGATAAAGGGGCAGCATAAGGTAGTGTAAGGAGGAGGATGGTGGTGGCTGTGGTGGCGATGAGCGAATGAACCATGGAGATGGTAATAGCCATGAACTGTATGTGGTTCAGAGGTACA
Organism: Flaveria bidentis; assembly: GCA_018326385.1. Taxonomy (NCBI): domain Eukaryota; kingdom Viridiplantae; phylum Streptophyta; class Magnoliopsida; order Asterales; family Asteraceae; genus Flaveria; species Flaveria bidentis. The sequence continues at coordinate 22,877 of BJCM01068565.1, forward strand.
GATGGTATGAACCATTGATCATATTGAGTTTGTTTAGTTAACTAGAAACAGTTAACTGAGTCAACCAGTGATCACATACACAACTGGACTCTTTTGTCAGTTTAGAAATAGTCTCATGTGAAGCCGGCTGAATAAGGTTCGGCCATTGGTGTAAGTAGATTCATCAACATTTTTTATAAGTTTAAGTAGTTGATGTGTTAATATAATAATCACATAAATGTTGGAGATAGTTACAATCAGAAACAAAATACCGTTAAGAATCATAGAAAGTGAGGAAATTGTACTGCACGAGAGCATGTACACATGTTGTATCCTGACGTATTCCTATATCTTTTTTATGAAAATATACGTTTTACGCTAACCATCTCTAGCTATATGGCATGGATTCAAAATGGGGGTTGATGGAGAGGGCTCTTTTGAAAGAAAGGTACGTGATTTTTTGTTAAAATTTTTTTTTGAGTAATTAGGTTTCTAAATCCTAATTTTGTTAATTAATATTTAACATTGTTTGATTAGGTTTACCAGTACAATAGTTGGAAACGAAGATAAATTTCCTATCGTTTTGCGATTGTATCAGTCCAATTGTCGTTTTAACTTGAGGATAATTGCGTTGGAATTTGATTTCAAACTTATTCTTATTTTAGTTAGAACTCAATGGAAAAAAATACTTAGGTGTTTCATTATTAACATACTCATCTAGGGAGCACCTATTAAATAGTTCGAATAGTGTGTCCAACTCACATATATTGATGTCAAAACCGCTTGCACTTATATAATGGGGCATGTACACAATTATGAAAATTCGTTTTTACTAGACCTAACAATACTAGCTCGTTTGCTTTCAATTGGGTTGATTTGAGATTTAATTATAAAGGTATGGGTTAAGATGTGTTAGTTATTATTTTTAAGGAGGTTAGGAAGGGCAATTTAAAAGCTGAGGAGAAAAGAAACGGGTTAAGATGGACGATGCTAAATACCCTCAACGGGTCAGGATGGGTCACTATTACGTTTGGCTTTGAACCCTTCGCAACATGTTCATTCATTCTATCAAATATCTAGATCCATTCAAAAATCACCATTAGTGATTAATCCCCTATTTTGATTTAATACTTCACATATTACCTTTTCATTTTCATCACAAATCATTGTTTAATGTTGTTTTTTCTTAAAATTCAACCCATATTATCCTCAATATGAATGTAATATTCAACCGGAAGTGGTGTAGTTGTTTCAAATCATTGTGATGACACAATCATTAAGGTTTTCGCTATAAAAACGTGTAAACTTCATCCTCCAATAGCATTCGATCGGTTTTTGAAGAAGACTCTACTAGTCGTGGAAACTCATATTCGTTGTCGAAACCAAGACCTTCACCAACGTCTTCATCGCCATAACTGACGTCGACGTTCGTGGTCTTCGTTATTATTTTATAAATTTAATCCATTAGTTTAGAGTGAAGTTATGCCTTTTCAATTGATCAATTTTAATAAGGGTTGATCGGGTTATTCGGGTTTCGGGTAATCAGTTTGGCTTATTCGGGTTTTTGAGGTTTGAAAGTGTATCCGAAACCCAACCCGAATAAAAACAGTTTTATTGGTTTTCGGGTTGTTCAGATAACGGGTTGTTCGGGTCGGGTTTCTTCAGGTACAGGTGAGCTCGGGTCAGGCGGGTTAATGGGGTACGGATAAAATCGACGGGCCTAATTCTCATTGTATACTAATACCATCCAGAATGCTACCTATTTAAGCTTTATGTATTGTTTTCAATTTTTAGACTTTTGACCCATTCTGACCCGAACATATATTTACCAGAATCCAACCTGACCCTAACCCGTCCTGACCCTTTTTTAAATTAGCCCATCCTGACCTGAACCCGTTTTAACCTGAACCCATTTTGACCCGTTACACTACCAGAGCCCAAACCCGCCCGTTTTGCCGGGTATAATTATAATGCTTCAAAATATTAAAAACGGACTTAGTGTTTAGCTTTGTATTCCAAAAGAAATATTGGCTTATAACATTCCGAACAATACATGTGATTTTGCAAGGAATATAATTATGTTTCTACCGATCTTTTTTGTTTTCTAAAAGATCCAACTAGACTAATATAATTGTTATAGTGTTTGTCATTATTTTTTTCAACCAATTTAATATATATATATACAGAGAGAGGGAGATGAGGAATTCTAAGAAAACTATAAAGTTACATGAAAACTAGAGAAGAGAAAACCAATTAAATCGGTCACATAACTTATACATTTTTTATCACTACCCCTTATATTTGTGTGTGTATATATAAATAAGGTTATGGATCAAATGAAATACCGTAGCATGATTTTACACATACTTCAGATATAGGTTACGTATACGTAACCATTTTTCATTCGACATAAGGCTACGTATATGTAAGACACTTCATTTTCGTATTTATGTTCAATATATATGTAAAAAAATGCTTAAAAAATCTTTTATCAATTAAAATAACATAAAATTTATAAATTATGTAATTTTTTTCCTTGATTTTATTTGGTTTTCACATAATGTATATGTATATGTGTGTGTATATATATATATATATATATATTGTTGGATCAAAATGAAGGCTGGTGCAAACAAAACCAAATCACTTAGACAAATTTTGGTGCAACCTACAAAAGCTTCCCAAGCTAAGTGTGGAACTTCCGAAGGAAATAGAGTTTTTCCAAAGACAAAGTGAAAGATCAACTTCCGAAGACAAAATCTACTTCCGAAATCAAAGTACTCACTTCCGAAGATCATGTTTAAGAAAAAAACGTTTAGAAGACAACTTCCGAAGTTTGAAGAAAAGAAGTAGTCCTCAAGCCTCGGAAGAAGTAGCCTCTTCCGAAGTATAAGTGACTTCGGAAGAACTTGTTCTTCTGAAGCCAACTACCATTCGGAAGACAATACTATGAACCAGTGGACATAAGTATGATGTCTTTGACACTCCGCTACAAACCTCTAATATACTGCATGACACTTTCTCAAAAGCCATGTAGTTGACCATAATTTATTCCACTATTTACCTTTTGTAGATAGCACACAGTTGCCAACTTTAGTGATCTAGAGTGCTTCAGTCCAGATGATGTAGAATATGTGGACATTGTCCAACAAATGGCTCTTTTAACCTATAGAGCAAAGAAGTTCTTCAAGAGATTTAGAAGGCAGTTTCCCCAGAACCTAACCAACAGCAAATTTGGGTTTCATAAAACCAAGGCCAAATGTTACAACTGTAACCAGCTTGGTCATTTTGCAAGGGAATGCAAGGCTCCCAAATCAAATCCGGGAACCCCACAAGCCTCCACACAACCCTCTACATCAAAGCCCTCTAGAAAGTGGACCGAGACAGCTGCAATGGCTCAAGAAGTTGACTGGAGCTTTATGGTGCAGGATGTGACTCCTGCTTAAGCACTCATGGAAGGAATAGACGACAACAAGGTATATGAACATCTCTGTACTACTGTATGTGTTGCTAAGGTTAAACTGTATCAGGACTACAATATGGAAATTAAATCTGATATTGAGTCTTTAAATGTTTTGAAATCTGATTTTAAAAGTGCCGAATCTGACTACCAAAGAAAAATTGAAGAGTTAGAGAAAATTGTTTCCCTAATAAAACATGAAGACACAAATTTAAAGACTCCAATAAAGGATTTAATGTCCAAATTGTCTGAGGCTTAAGCCCAACTCGTCATTGTTAAGGCTCAAGCCAGGAAGTATGTAATTTCTGAGTAGAACTTCCAAGCTATTATTGCATCATCCTCCCACTCTAAAATTTGTTATAAAAAAAAGAGGTTTGGGGACCAATGAAATTGCTCCACCATATTCTTACGAGTCCATAAGACAACCAAGGTGTGGTACTGAAGAGTAGGAGGTCCCATCTGCTGACCCATCTTCACTTAAGTTGAAGAATGATGCAATAATAGAGGCCAGCACAGGGATGGAACAGGTAAATCAACCCATCTCTCCCAGTAAAGATCAAATCCTAAACCACCAAAGCCAGAAGAAGCAGTGTTAAGCTGCAAGAAGATCTGCGAAGAAAGTGGCTGAGTCTAAGCTGATGATTGATCCTAAACAAAAGGATGTATTCATCTCAGTTGGATTCAAGGTGGAAGGTAACTCTGATTCAAGAAAGGGTTGTAGTACCAACACTCTTGTCCTACCAAAGGATAAGAAGTTAAAGGGAAAGGCTGCAAATGAAGATAAAAAGCACAAGAAACAATAATCCTAAAATTCCCAAAAGACTAACATTGCATGCATAATGTGTGGTCTGCAAAACCACATGGCTAAAGATTGTTACTACAATCCTGCTAGCACACATTATGCAAATAATGTTAAGAGAGAAGGAGTCAGGGAAGGTTTCTCATTTGGACCCTATCAAATGGTCCGGGTGATGAAAAAGGGAAGGTTAACTTCTGAAGCAAAGTTGCTTAGGGAGAAAATTCTTCTTCCGAAGGGAAAATAGTTTTTGAAGCTAAAACTGTTAAGAATGAAAAGAACAAAAGAACTCCCTTGAAACTACCCGAAAAGAAGACTGCTTTGGAAGAAAAGGTGGTGAAAAATTCTTCCGAAAAGAAAGAAGCTTCGGAAGAATGCCATGCTACAAAAGCCTCAAAAGGCTCATCCTCTTTGATCAACCAAAGGATGGATTGGAAGATCAAGAAGGATGTTGCAACCTAAACCTCTTCTTAAAAGACATCCATTGAACCCCCATGTTTAACTTTTGGTTCAGTTATGTCACTATTATTAGAAGAAACTAAGACCAACAAGGCTTGGGTTTCCAATCAAAACTAATCATCTCATCTTATGTGCAGGTACATCCATATGACAAGAATAACAATATTTGGATTGTGGATAGTGGATGCTTCAGGCACATGACAGGGAACATATCACTCCTTCAACAATTTCAATATTATGATGGAGGTCTTGTCAAGTTTGGACGTGAGGCCAGAGGATATATTTCTAGCAAAGGAAGTATATCCAATGTAAAGTTAAAAGTTGACAAAGTTCACTTTGTCAAACAGCTTGGACACAATCTGTTAAGTGTTTCTCAGTTCTGTGATCAAAAATATCAAATGCTTTTCAAAGAACATGAGTGCATTATCCTCAAACCAGGGATGAAAATTCCTCCAGAATTGGTGTTTCTAAGATCTCCCAGGAAAGGGGATATGTACAAGCTAGATATGAACAATGCTTCCCCAATGGGTGAAGTATCATGCTTTCTTTTCAAAGCTGATGGTGATGAA
>BJCM01068571.1:0-23999 GCA_018326385.1 Flaveria bidentis
ATTAAAATGAGTTAATTAAATAAAAATATATTTTAATTTTTTTTACATTTCTAGTATTAAAGTAATTAGATAATAATTTAAGTATAATATTTTAAATTATTGTTTCTATCTATTAATTTTGTATCGTCATTTTTATTTTATTGTTTTACGTTGTTGTTTTTATTTTATTTTAATTAAATATATTTGCAATAATTTAAATATCTTTATTTAAAATAAATTAATAAAGAAAATATGAGGTAGAAAAATAAAGGTGTTTTTGAAAATGATAGTGTTAAGGGTAAAAAGTATTTGTGGGAAGGATAAGTAAAAATGAGTGGAAAGTGAAGCTCTAAATATGTACAGCCAAATCTATTAGTCAATGAGATTATAAATATTAGTCATTCGAAATGTCAACTCAAGCATGTTCCAAAACTCTTACGGCTTAAAAATGTTTATTTATAAATACTATTCCTTTTTTGTTAAATTTATATTTGATCTTAAAAAATTAAATAAATAACAAACCATGTGCTTAATTTCTAGAAAACTAACAAGCGTAATTATTAGAGAATAATCAAATTAAAGTATGAGCAAATATATATTAAAAATAATAATATTAACAATTTATATTGCTCACATTTGTGAGGATGCTCATGCAACACTGTGTGGTTCACGCCTCATGTCATTCCCTCACGCGCTATAACACTCAAATATAGAAGCATTTTACCATTCAATGAATCTTATATGAAGTATTTCAAGTGTTTGGTGGAATTTTGTAAAGAGGAGGATGATAAGCTAAATTGGATTCACATATCTTTTGCGTTTATAAAATTAAAGGGTGATATGCGAGCAAAGTAGATACGTTATCAAATGTCACGTATGCCCCACCTATATATCCACATCCATTACTCGTGAATTGAAACTCTAAAGTCGGATTTTGCTCCTACCAATAAACTGTCGACCGATCTTTCCTTTGATTTGTAACAAGTTATAAGTTATGACTCGATAATCATAGACATTGTGATCATATTAATTTAGTTAATTACATATTAAAAGGCTTAATTGCAAGTTAAACAAATTAATTATGATTAGTGGAGTCCAATTTTGTTTTGTATTATTAATGAAACCTTCAACTACATTCAATAAGAAGTAGAGACTAGAGACATGAACAAACACGCACTGAAAAAAAAACTGCAATAATCACATGCGATTTTACGATAAAACATATAAAGAAATTTAACACAACTTACAAGCAACACATCATATTTTTGTTAACAATGCTCTTGCTTTGACTATCGTACCCATAAAACCCAAAATTTGGTTCAAGATAACCTTGTCAAAGAAGGGATTCAATCAGATGTGGCTTCTTCTTTTGTTTGATTTATGCTACTTCCTTTGATATTAGTTTCTATTGTTTATAGTTTACTTCACATTATAAATAATATATTATACATGGTATTCTCCCAATATATATATTTTTATTTAAACTATAGTCATATACGGCAAATGACTATCTTAATAAGATAACTTGATGGTAAAAAATGTAGTCTACAATCATACGATTATAGTTTAAATTTCTGCAATGTAAAGGTTTGATGATTACATTCATTGTAGTGGAAATTGCTATTAAAAGGAAAATATTGCAAAAGAATGACGGAATTTAATGTAATGGAAGGGATGGATTTTAAGAGTTATTTGTAACTATCTATTAATGATTTTTAGTCCAATTAGTTAAGTTAGATACTTATGACATCTAAATAAAAGAGATCGTGGGTTCAAATATCACTCTGAACAAAATACTTAGACTTGTGGCAGAGTGTTTTCTCAGCAATGAGTTTCCGTCTGTGAGGGTTGAGGGTGCGGTTCCGGCTAGAAAACGGATAGGTGAAGCCGATTAAAATAACATCTATCCTTCGAAGCAGGGTCGTATATTTGTTGTTAATAAAATTGTAACCATCTAAATTAAAAAAATGAGTAAAATACAACTTTCATCCCTAACATTTTATTGAATTTGTCATTTTAATCCAAAAACTTTTTTTTGTCGTTTCAGTCACTATGGTTTACCAAATGTTGTCATTTCCATTCACTACATTAACTCCATTAAGTTCTCCGTTAAATATGAGTGCATTTTAATCTTTTTAACACCCTAATTGTCCAATTAAAACGAAGTCAATCAATAAAATATTCAATTAAAACTAAAAATAAAAATATGAAACAACTAGTGAGACAAGACGATTCAATTTAAAATTTTTGATTAACGCTAACCAGTTTAGAAACCCATCTACTACACATGTTGTATGAAAAAATTAAATAATAATTATTTAGTAATATTAAAAATTTAAAAATAATTTTTGAGATAAAATATGCTAAAAGTCACATATAATTAACCATTAAGTAATTAAAAAATAACACTAATTTTTCAAAATTTCGCCTTTAAAGAACTTTGCTTTTAAAAAATATTAATTTTTTAAATCTCCAAAAAATTATTAAAATGTTTGTATTAAAAAACTTTATATTTCATATAATTTGGTTTTTGTTAATAAGTTTTTATTAGGTTTGTGTCGTATCATAAAAAACTAAATTATTTTTATTAATAAAATACAAACATTTTAATAATTTTTTGGAGAGTTAAAAATAATAATATCTTGTAAAAGCAAAACTTTTTTTAAAGACGAAAGTTTGAAAAATTGTTGTTATTTTTTAATTACTTAATGGTTAATTATATGTAACTTTAAGCATATTTTATCTCAAAAAATTATTTTTTAATTTTTAATAGTACTAAATAATTATTATTTAATTTTTTCATACAACACGTGTAGTAGACGCCTAGACGGGTTTCTAAACTAGTTAACGTTAATCAAAACTTTTAAACTGAAGTGTCCGATCTCACTAGTTACTTTTATATTTTTTTTAGTTTTAATTGAATATTTTATTGATTAACTTTGTTTTAATTGGACAATTAAGGTGTTAAAAAGATTAAAATACACTTATATTTAACGGATAACTTACCAGAGTTAGTGAGATGGATGGAAATGATAACATTTGGTAAATCATAGTGACTGAAATAACAAAAAAATAGATTGAAATGATAATTTTAACAAAACGTCAAGGATAAAAATAATAATTTACTTTTAAAAAATATATATTTAATATGTGTGATAAGAAACCTGAAATATCTACTAAAAAGTAAAATCCCCCAAGTAAAAGTTATTGATGGTTATCGATGTTTACGAGAAATTTAATATGAAACTTCATACAAGTGTGAACATATTATTGAAGTACAAAAGAAAAAACAAAAATGATCAATGGTTTCAGTAGGTCCTATTGTTGATTTTAAAGTAAACATGGTGCTAGTCTTTTTCTCATCTTTCTTTGCATTATACAAAATAGTAATGATATATTGAATTACAGTCTTAATAATTAGAATGTGTACGTCCTATGACTAAAAATAATATTTAGACAATTAGACAATAACTTTTAAAACACGCATGCAAAAACACACTTTTTTAAATAATATTTTCTTACTTCTATATATCATATAATGTTAGTGTTGTAATGATTTAGATCATAGAGGGCGTTAACCAACGATATCACTAGAGTACGAGATTGTGAGAAAAAAATTGGAGAGTGTTAAATCCAAAAAGCTTACTTAATTGGATCATGTAGTAGTAACATGATTAGCTGGAGGGGGCATAGGCACCATGAGGCCACGACAAGCCTTGCACCACCCGACATCACCGCCACCACCCCCTTCACACCGTATTCTGTTTCCGTGGCATGTTCTCGTAGTGAGTTGGTGTTTGTGTGTGTGTAGTATAGCAGTGTAGTGTGACAACAATACCGTCATCAACTTTGTCAGTGGTGTAAACTTTCGACACGATAGTATAAATTTTTTGATCGGTAGTGGATATTTTTAATAAATATAGATTATTTCATGATTAAGGTTGATTAATTCAAGACAATAGCTAAACATATATCATGATTAGATTAAGTCTACAATCATATAATTAATTTTGAACGGTACATTCATATAATCTAAAGCAAACACATCACATGCTAGTGATATAACATTTGAAATACGGTGAAATCTTGTCTATAGTTGAACATTTTCTAATTATATAATTTTGTTAATTTGTGTCAATGAATACATGTGGAGATCAAGCGATCATACAACTAATTAAAGATAAATTAAAATCAACTTTTTCAATCACCTTTTTATCCTAAAATGGATAGTTTGTTATAATGATATGTTTCTAAAAATTTTCTTTTTATCTTTTTGTTTCTATATGTTTACTGACTTTACTCACCGTCACCACTTCATCTTATGCATAATAATGTTATGTTTTCTAAATACTCATTCATTATTAAAAATAAAATGAAAAGTTTATAATTATAAAATATTAAATGATCAACTTTTTTTTGCCTTAATTAATTGATTTATTACATATTCTCTCTTCTTCATAATAAGTTTCATACATATGTGTACATTTGAGGCTCACCGATAACCCAAACACACCATAGGCAATTGAAAAAAAGAACATAAAACGCATCTAGTAATTTATCCACCGAGTGTATGTCAATAATACAGTCTTTAATTCCTAAGATCTTTTATTTCTTGTTAATGAAAGATGAAGGAATACTTATTAATAATCCAAATTTATTATATTTTTAAACAAACCAAACAGATCTTTGTAGAACTTGAACCGAAAAAACTTTGCCCGAGCTTTCGAAAGTATCGAAAGTAGACGTATATTATTATTCTAGAAAGGTACAAAGCCATGAGTTTACTCCATATAGGTCTCATGAGTCATGACAACAACACATGGTTTAGATTCAAAGCGTGAACCATGGTTTGTTGACCCACCCGCTGGTCCACAATAAGGAAAAAGATGATTGGACTTTGCCTATCAAACAAGTTGTAGCTACCCTTTATCTCATAAAGGAGTTAGGTGATGTTTGTTAAAGTTTGAATGACATGATTGATTCAATTACCAAATTTTGTTATAAGTCAGGTATTTTAATTAATTTTGGTTTTTAAAACAATGAGATTGGTGGTTTAAGAGCAATGCCAAATTGCTAATATACTTGAACAAGAACTCAAGAAGTCGGAACTAATTGTGACACCTCAAACCTCTAATTCCTATGGCAACAAACACCCGGCTCCTTGTATTTGGGACTAATCGGTTTGTCGTGTACTTGTGATTAGCCAGCAAAAACTTAAATTGCGTTGAGCTTAAATGAGTTCGAACTCGAGCCTGAACCCAAACGTAAATGAAAGTATATTTAATCAATAAACTAATTTGAGGTTCGTTTACCAAGTATGAGCCTATTATTAATATATCATAAACATATAATTACATAAAAAATAATATTGATATATAAATTTATTATATTATTGTTTTAAAACATAAATTTATGATAAAATAATTTAAATTTTGGTATATATAATATATTATAATTACATATACACACATATAAGTATTAAATAAATAAGAACTCGTGTTTGGAAAAATTATTAGTGAACTTCCTCAAGCTTTAAACATAGAGATCGAAAATGAACTTGAGCTCTTTTAAATTAAAAAATGACAAGTTCAATTTGTTTACACCCTAGCACGATTTGTTTACATCCTAGCCTCTAGTCGCTTGAGGTAAAAGGGGTTTGCTGACCATCAAAATTCATCAAAAATTACTTTAAAAACGTAAATTTTATTCCTCAATTCACTACTACAAAAATGAGTATTTGCGACCATGGAAATGGTTGCAAAATGGTCGCAAGACCAGTTTCGTTGGTTGGTTATACCCTGGTCAGTAATTTCTTTTACGACCAAAAAATCCTCGCGACTAATTTTGCTACCAAATCATCAATGGCAAAATTAGCGACATATTTTGTGACTAAATATTATTTGTGACCGAAATTGCGACCGAACTTTTTGCGACAGATTTTGCAACTAAACTATCAACGACCAAAGTTGCATCTACAACTATTTGTGACCAAACCTTTTTGCGACAACAATACGACTAAATTGTTAGTGACCGAAGTTACAACCAAGCCTATTCACGACCAATTGTGCAACCAAAATAATTAAAAACCCGCTTTACAATTTTTTGTGGCTAATCTTGCAACCAAGTATTATTTCAAATTTCGGACAGGATTTGCAACTAATATTTTAGTAGCAAAAATAATGTATATTAAAGAATGGTTCCAGCGTTCCACTTTTTTAATATATAACTTCGAACAGGATTTTCTGTCGACCTTGAATTGTAGCTCACATGTACTTCCATAGGATCGTAAAGAAATTGAACGTTTAGCGAACAATTCGTGAATCGTTTAGCGGGAAGTTCGCTTGATAGATAAACGAACATGAACACGATAAGTCGCTCGTTTAGTTAAATGCATGAACATGGACTGAGGTCGAGTTCTTTATTTGTGTTTGGGAACAATCAATAAGGTGTTTCTTTATGTTCATTTACATTTGTTACTTTTCATTTATTTATGTTTGTTAATTAAATATTTATAAATTTTATAGCTTTTAATTTTAATTAATCTGCCTAATCTTTATATATTTTGTATTTTAATTAGTCTAGCACTCTAACATTCGTATTTTATAAACGTTTATGTTCGTAAACATTTAGTTATGTTTGTTCATAATCATGTGTATGGTCATTCATTATGTTAAGTGCTTAACTTTACATAGTATATGTCCGTTTGTGTTTGCAAACCATTTAGTTATTTCATTAACTGTTTGTGAACAAGTTCAATTTTAAATGAACTAACACGAACAAAAACTTCCGCTCATTTAATTATTAATGAACGAACACGAACGATACTTTGTTCGATCGGTTCGTTAAGTTTGCAGTGTTTCAGTTCTTTTCTCAAAACGTTTTTTTTATAATTGGGCTCTACCCAAGCCCAGCCCAACCCAAACACCATTTGGTCGTGGCACCGGAGTCCAGAAAAATGCAACGGTTCAAGGGCTAGCAGTTGTATTAGTATAAACATTACACATTTTTTCGTAGGTGCAATTAGAAAGATATATAAAAGAATTAATATATAGTTATCGATTAAAACCAAATGAGATTATATCCAATATGTACGTAGCAAATTTTAATTAATATGTTTTTTATTCAATACGTGCTGATTATTTTAGGTTGGTAAATGAATTGCGATAAAAGTTATAAGTAAATCATAAACAAGGTAGCAAATTGTTACAAATGTTAACGCTAAAGTTGTCATGTACTATAATTAACAAAATTTTAAAGAAAACAGTTGACTGAAGATTTAATTGTTTACAAGCTTATTAACTATGGGAATTAAAGTCAATGTCTGCAAATTCGAGGGTTATTTCTATAACTTGTTCATTCTTGTTTGTATTTGTATTGTTGACAATAGTTAAGTGGTGTAATATGTCAAATTGGGTACAGTACTTAACGGTTGTTAACGACTCAATTTAGGGATAAATAGGGAGTTAGGGTTCATTGAAAAACACTAAATTTTTTTGTAATCACGTTCATGTTTAATCAATTCTTTCGATAGAATCGTTCAAGAACTTCTTATAGTTTTCAATCTTGCGTAATTTCAATTAAGTTTACAACATTAATAATCATTGTAAAGACACTTGTAATATTAATTGTATTGACAAGTTTAATTTGATTATTCATAAGCTAATTTGAGTCTTATACAAATGGAATGCAACTTCATTCTAGAGTAGTGAGCGGTATATAGTTTTAATAGCATATTTAGTATTCATCCTATGTTTGGATACTATTTGTGTACCATGTCGTCTAAAGTAAGCTGGTTACATGTCTAGACGCTCAGAATGTTGTGTCGGGATAGACACAAGCCATGTATATTCAAAAAGCGCACAAGAAGGAACACACATTCGTCCATGTGCAAGGCGAGCGGGTCGCCTCATTCTAACTCGGTAATTTCATATTCTCTTTTCTTCTTTCTTAATTCTTGACATCTACGGGTTCTACTTCGTCTTCTTCTCTTCTATGTAATTCAAGCGAGTTTGGGCTTTCTTGTTTCTTTAGTTGTGGACTTACTTTTTCGATTTGTTACATTTTGTTTTGTACCTTTTCTTTTCATCTTTGGGCTTATTTCATAAGATTAAACAACAATAAAGGATATTGCTTGGAAACCTTGCAAGGGTAAATTGGTAATTTACACAGGTGATGCTATCAAATTTAATTGTGAAACATATAAGTTATGCCATTGTTATATGCTTTTATAACCTTGGTTCTCATATCCTACTATATATATTTATTAGCTTATAACTAATAGTGTCCAGATGTGTAAGTTTTTAAAGTTGATGCGAAGAAGGGCTTGTTTAATTTATTTAATATAATTTAATTCAAGTCGATGTAAATCGTGTAATTGTGAGCTTATAAAATGGGGTTTGGGTTTTTTTAATTCTATTTCTTATTTTATCAACGTCTCGACATAATATGTGCGTACGATTACTAATAAGATACTTAGTTTGATGTAAGGAGAATATCATAATGTATTTACCTTTTCTAATATTTGTATTCATGTGAGATAAGATTGCCCGGTTTGTTTTTAAATATCGTTTATACAACATCATAGCTAGTCAAAACCTAGCTACAAGTAAGCATGTTGTCACAGTATATATGAATTTTATGAAAAACACCACACCTTTCGACGGATTGAATATGAAAATAAAATTGTGTCGAAACGTAGTTAGAAATAAGATTGTTGTGACAATATATTTGAACTTTTTTATACATCAAGTTTCGTTGAAAACAAATCAAAGTATATAATATTTTGATTTAATTTACGTTGAAACGTAGTTAGAAATATGGTGATTACTTTGGCCGGTATATAGTAAGAATCACTTGTAGTGCCGCTATACATTTCAAAATTCTATAAAATATTATATTTTAAAGATATAAGAAAAATAAAATGTATTCAAATTAATCATAATATTAAAATGCTTAAAAAGTAAGAAAAAGTTACGTTACTCGTGACTCGTGAAGAGCTTAGGTAAAAGACACATTTAGGTAAAACTAGTCTTAAGCTATTGTGTTACAGTAGGACGTAAAACCATATCAAGTAGCACAAATGACACGACTGTCAGTGATCACTAACATCCAAAAACCTCGTCGTAAAAAATAAAAATAAAGACGAACGAAAAGTTGGTATAAAATTGTTAAACAACGTAGGTGGAACGTAAACACATATAAAACAATAAGTAATTCGATCTAAAATCAGTATGTTGTGACGGGGTCATTAAACAGTCGAAATATAAGGGTAAAAACGTTGAACCACACATTTACCCTATGGTGAGTTAGTTCGCAAATTTTAAACCGAACATTAAAACAAAAAATTATAAAATATGAAAAATATAAGAGACCAAAATTGAAAGTATACAATATTAGAGTCAATTTGTAAAAATATAAAAGTATTGAGTTAACATAAGAAAAAAATTAAAAATTAAAAAAAACAAAGATAAGTACAATTCTTTATGTTTAACAATTCTTTATGCATATTATACAATTATTTATATTTAACAAAGTTGATAATTAATAATATATAAATAATTAAAAAAATCAAAATCACTAGGTGATCGACGCTATTCACATTTATTGCAATTCAATAAGATTGTTTGAGAATAAATTTCATTTATCCATTTTATATTCATGAATTATTAAAGGCGTCTGTGCATACATGTGACTCATTTGTACTTCAAAGGTTAGCTATAAAAAAATAGTTAGAAAACCAATAAGTATTAGATCAAATGGTTTATTAAGAGTTACTCATGACTTTCCAAAGTGAAAGTCATGGGTTGGAATCGCACTATGCGTAATATGTTTTAAGTGGTCTAAGGGTTTTACTACAGTGGGTATATGGGTGATGGGTTTCCTTTGGAATGATAGGCAAACCGGGTCACAAGTGTTGTCTGTGTTCGCGGGCATGGATGACCTTTCGTTAATGAGTTTATCCGGGTGACCGGTTTTAAAACTTATTCGTTGACCGTTCACAAAAAAAGAAAACAAATATAGTTAGACAGAATTTTATGATTGAAGAAGATTATGAATTAAGTAAAAACTCGTTGGATACTTGGATATTGAACTTTCAAAGAGAATTCATCAATCTTTAAGCAAAATTCGTTCACATAATTCATGACTATATAATTAAACTCATCTCGCTCTTACATTCACACAAACTATTAAGCATATTAATGATTATCATATTAGACTATATCTTGTGTTTCCTTTGTGTTCATATATAATACCTACTTCACAAAGTAGTGTTTACACATAACACAATATTTAATCAAAAAGATAGTTCATGATCTGCATGTTTATTATCTATTCTAATTTATCAATAAACTATCAACATGATACACCAGTGATTAACTTGGGTCACATTAATAATTTGCATATGACCCACAACCACCCAACAGAATAATCAAACACATATATTATATATAGAAACAAAAGCTTCTAGAAGAAAATTGACCAGAGCCATTGACTCACTATTAAGAAAATGGTTCATTTAATTGTGACCGTGGTTCGTTGTGGACCACAGGGTTTGGTCTGTTTGCGTGGGCACTTGAAACACGCCTGTTATGACCAAAGGTGGCTCAAGGGTTGATTTGTTACTCTTTTTGTATGCCTTGATATATTACTTGAAATACTAGTGCGTTTATGATTAAAAAAGTTATCAAACTAACTTAATGTTCGAAACTTTTTTGCTAATTTACTTAAACTTTTTCTGTTATGTTAAAATCACTCAAGTTTCTATATATGCGTGGGTTTTTTTTAAATTCCTTAAATTTTTAGGATTCATGTTTTTAAAGCTAAATTATAAGGATAAGGATAAAAACTCTATTACGTATACATAAAACATGTATAAATTTTGGTTATTGTTTAATGATGAAATTTTTAATTTACTTTTAACCTTAGGTGTTATGTAATCCTGATGATTTGTGAAAAAGATTCCCCGAATGCAATTAGATTTTTGATAGTTCAGTTTAAGTCAAAATAGAAAAAAAAAACTAAATAGTTCCAAGATTCCTTATGTTTCATTTAGATTGTTTAATTTTAAAAATTAAAATTTCATAAATTTTTTATAACATATATCATTTGAACAACTTTTTTTTAAAGTAATGTGATTTTATTGAAACAAAAATAGCTTTAAATGTCTTAATGAAACAATAAAATATTAGTTACTATTGGATGGATTTTTTTTCTATATCACAACAACAAATACACTTCCTCTTTCCATTAAAAGGTTTCTCCCTATGGGTAGAAGAAGGTCCTCAACTAAAATATAAACGAAAGAATCACTAAACTAATTTTTATATATTAAAGTCGTAAACTTGTGTAAAATGCATTTACTTTTAAATCTCTCTTTAAATTATGGGCTTATTGACTCTTAAATTGTTTAAAATAATATAATATATGTTTTCTGTTGTGCTTATTTGAGTGTCACTTTACAAAAAAGTCTAATATTAAATCTAATAAAATTACCAACATTTTACATAACTTTAGAGACTTCAATATATATATATATATATATATATATATATTACTTTATTGACTTTTTCATGAATTTCATACAAGTTGAGGAACTTTAAGATAATTAAATTGTTATGTATTTACATTACAATATTTATATAAAAACTATATTAGTTTTTTTCTAATGCTATTAACCCTTTATTATATTATCATCTTTAAACGCAAGTTATAGATTTTTTAGACGAAAGTAGATACGTTATTCTAAAATAACACGCTAACTCCATATTGATTATGTTGATACAACTAAAAAATAAAATAGAAAATAATCCATGTTACTAACTAAAATATGGGCCTTGTTTCTTCTTTCTTTCACAACATCATCTTAATCCTATTTTGTTCTTTTGGTCTTAGTGGAAAGAGGAAATAATATTCACTCGTGTCAAATCATTTCTTTTATACATGTCATTTTCTGAAAATATTCAGTAAATCGTATCATTTGAGTACCCTATACGATTATATATATCACATAAATATAATATTAAATACCTTGTAACATATTAATTTTTTACCCGTGTCACGTTTTATGTGTAGAGCTATCTAGATGTTTGACATGTCAAGAAGCAGTGAAATGAGTAGATCATATGCTTACCCATATGTAAGAGAAATGAAAATTATACCAACACAAAAAAAATTATTTAATGGAAATTACACGAAGAAATTTCTGCAATAGATCCTTTCAAGTTTACTACAATGGTCCGATAAGCTGCATTTAAAGAGAAGTGTGGGTATGAGTTATCTAGTCTCTTCATTGTCTTTATACTCATTGAAAGTTCAAATAATCATATTATTTGTTTTAAGATATCATGGTCCATAAAAAGTAAAAACAAACATATTAAAAAATTTAATATTTTCTTCTTTACAGTTTTTAGTTGATTGATAAAATTATTTTTTTAACGACAAATTTATCCTACTCCTAAATTGCTCTACATTACACCATTGAACCCTTGAGTCCATAATAGAACAGTAGTAAAAATAAAAATAAAAATAAAAATAAAAAAATTGAATGAATCAGGAACGAAAAGCGTATGTATTGTAAGATGATAAATGACTTAATTGATATTATTGAATCGTTAGGTTACAATTTATAGATATCATAAATTACTCTAGAAACCTAATTAGGCCTGTGGACAGATATAATAAACCTAATATCTAATACTCCACCCAGTCGTAGTGGGAGTAATTGGACGCTAAGACTGGAAAATAAAAAAAATATAAAACCAATAATAATAAAATAAACATGATTCGATTGATTGATATATTCAAACTTTTGTCAACAAATTAATATTTTGTTTGATCTTGTCATTTATATTTTGGTTAACTATGCTATCCATAGTTTGCTTGATATTTCGTGATTCTTGATTCTCGGGATGATAAGTTGAGAAATCAATAACAAAGCTTTATTTAATTGGTAATACAAAATAAATAAATAAAACAGAAAACAAAGGTGGACAGGGCGGCGGCGGCACACCGCCCTATCTAGTGTTTGAACTTGATGGTGACGGTTAGGGTTTGTATAGTCTTTTGTGGTGGTGCAACAAAAAAGAAGGTGAGCAGAACTCTAAAAGTTTGATATCATGTAAGATGGTAAAAGACTAAATTGATATTATTGAATCGTTAGGTTACAATTTATAGAGATCATAGAAAACCCTAGAAACCTAACTAGACCTATAAACTCATATGATAAACCTAATATCTAATACATATGACAACTTAGGTTTGGTTTGTCTTTTCAACACGGTCAGAATGGTATAAGCAATTTCAATCTCTATAAAAATCGACAAAAATATCAACAAAAAGGCATAGACAAAAGTCCAAATACGCATAACAATTTTTATGGTCAGAATGATATTAACAATTTCAATCTATAAAATAATCAACAAAAAAATGAAAAAATAGACAATAGGTCGACCAAATATATGTTCTAATAAATATCCGACTGTAGTGGCTACACATGATAATCAGATAATGTGTTAGAGGTTCTATTAGAAGCAAACTCCAGTTTTCCACATCTAATGTTGTGATTTGTGAATGTGAGAAAAAAAAAGAGTCCGTGATCAGTGAGAATTTCGGTTTGAATATCATTTGAAATTATGAAAATCCTGTAAGAATAAATACATGTTGTTCTAAATATAAATCTTACAAAAACCCTATTGTGCTTTTAAAGTCGTTTATATAATAGATTTTTATCATGTACTAAAACTAATACGGAACATTCAGAAGTATATAAAAAGGTACAAATAAGTAAGTGTGTAAGGCGTAGATTTAACCAAAACCACGTTTATTATTGTTATTAATCAAGACAAAGACACGCTTAGATATCTCCTAATCTTTGTATTTAGATGAGTATAATAAAGATAACGAAATATATATATGAAAATTTCTTAAAAAATAACACTAAACAAATAGAAGAAAACCTTGCAGTGGGCCCGGAGGAAGGTAGCTTCTATCGTGTGCTAGGCATTCAACCACGTGATTTGTAGTCTTTTGATCGATTATAGCTGGATAATTTCTTATATCATAAGTTCTTTACCTAGATGATTTTTATTCGTAGAGTTATTCGATTTTAATAACTTTAATTTTTATTTATTTTTTATAGGGTTTTTGAATTTTAATAATTTTATTTTTTATTTATTGGTCGTGATTAATCTTGACTTTGAAAATATTTACACACTTTTAACTTATTTTCCTTTAATAATCTCTTATTAATTATAAATTAACCATCATTTGTTTTTTTTATGAAATGAGTTCAGCTTTGAGCCATTATTCAACTCCAGCACTGCCTAGTCTCAATTAGATTTGTTTTCCGTTGTCTGACATTCATAATCACCTAAAATCTACCTCTAATGAGTTCGGTGGTTCAAATAAGAAGGTGGAGATTGACGGGTTTTTTGGTGCGGAAGTTTCAAATTAACGGACTCGATTATAGATTTCAAGTTTTAGTTTAGTATTTTGGTCACAAAAACAGTCCACATCATTAAAAAAACTAACGGGTATAACTCTCAGCTAGTAAGGGATTGTTGGAAGAAAATAAACTCAAAGTTAAGAGTACCTGTAAACATTTACAGAGTTGGAATTAATCTTGGCCAATAAATGAAACTTGAGATTATTAAAATCCAATAACCCTTTTTAACATCATAAGTTCTTGTATATTTATAAGAGGCTTTTACCATGTGTTGCGTTCGTTACAATAATGCGGACACAAATACTTATATCAAATGTTGTTACTACAACGTAAAACCTTAAGGTATCTAAGAAATTTAAACGTAAACCCTTGTTTCAACTCACACAAATCTTGTTGAAAGTTTTATAAACAGCTAGAAAAGAGATAAATAATAATCAAGATAATGTGCACTAGGGGACTCAACCCGGGTCTCTTCTAGAGGTGTTTATCGGATCGGATAACGTATTATTCGGATTATTCATATCAAATTATTCAGATTTGAAAATTTCAGGACCCTATCTGAAATCTGATCCGATCCGTATATGGATTTTTCTATTCGATCCAAATCTATCCGAATTCAATTCGGATCGGATTCGGATATATCCGAATAAACCAAATAACAACTTTTTTTCTATTTTTTTTGTTTTTTTTTGCTAATTTTTTATTTTTAATATTTTATAAGTTAGAAATCACAATAAAAGATATAAAACTAAAAAATTTTGACTTGTACGCAAATTCAAAATTAAAACATAATAGGTATTTGTATGAAACCCGAAGATTATAATTTATAATTTAGAATGACGGTCGATTATTGCATAATTATTTAAGATTATTACTAAAATGTGTAAATATTCTTGTGTATTGAGTTGAAAAGATGATAGATAGTTAAGTAATGAGTATTAGGCTACAAAATATAGTTGAAGTCTTATTCGGATATCCGAATAATCCGAATAAAAAAATTGTGAAATCCGATCCAAAGTCCGAATAAGGAAAGAATTCGGATGAGATCCGATCTGAATATCCGAATAAGGATTCGGATCGATTTATTTGATTTCGGATCGATTTATTCGAATTCGGATACGAATTGAATTTCAGATAGTTTTAGATATCAGATTTTTTAAACACCTCTAGTCTCTTCCTATAAAGGAACACGCCTATAACTCAACCAAGCTTTTTTTTTTTTGACGTTACACGTCCATCCCTTCTTTGGTTAACAAAAGCCTGAATTTTTTTAAGTTTTTAAAAAAATAACCAAGTGGTTATTTCATATTGATTGGGTCTCAACAAACCCCAACCAGTCAATGTCATTTACTGTAGCTAAGGTTACAAATTCAAGATTAATGGTAAAATTAACTTATTAAAAATGTTTAATGATTAGTTATGTGTCAAAATAAAAAGAATTTAAAAATAAATACTAGAAAGCAAATCAAAGACAAGTGAATGATTATTTCGGGTGGTTCACTTGTTTCTTTTTGAAAATCTTTTAAAGGAATTTTGAAATCTTTCCCCCAAGAAGTTTACATATCTTTAGGATACACACACCAGGGAAGTAGAAAGTCATACCTTTCTGAAATTTATATAGATATGGATTATGGAGCTTTGTAACTTGTTAAACAAAAATATACGATTGATTATTTTAATGTAAGTGGTTTGAAATCTATTATAACACATGTGACAAAAAAGAGATTTCAGGTTTTTACAGAGGTTTTTTTCAACTAAAATACGTTTTCTTTTAAGGATAATCACAGGTTCTGTACTCAAATAATGAAGATTTACCTGGTGGGTTAGTGGCCCATGAATGATCTTTTAGCCATTAAAAAAGGAGTATTAATTATTTTTAATTAACCACTTAAAGCATTCACAGTAGCTTCCTTATTTTTATTTATATAATTACACGAAAAATTACTAAATTTTCTCTCTCATTCTCAATTACATAATACTTTTTATACTTTTATCATTACTTTTTTTCTCTCCTTCACTCATAAAATAATTTAGATTGTCGAGCCAAGCATGTGTCAAAATTGAGATGAAAAACATAACCCCTTTTTTTAATTACTCCGTTTTTTCATAATTTATATTGAAATATTCAAAAAGAAGTTAAACAAAACATGAAAACAACGTATTTCATTTTTTAAAACCTAACTAGTACAAGTTACCAAAAAAATCAAATTGTGAAAAATAAATATAATATTAAAATTATCATAATTAATAAAAAAAATCCAAACAAAGCACTCATTTGTATACTCACAAGCGTGAGTCTAGTCACAGTGTCACTACTCACGGTACACTCACATAAGAACATCATAGAGTTCAGGAAATCATAATGTCCACGTGATTGCGAGCCTACGTAGAAACCTTTCCATCTCAATTCACAGGGTACAACACGTACTCTAAGTTCTCTAATGTATAGCTTTAACGAGGTGTAATACAAAAACCGAATCAGTTGCATGTGTATAATCCACTCTTAAAATGAACATTTTGTTTAGGGTATAAATATAATAAAACAATAATCGAAGAAAAGGAGCGACTAAAATGATCTTTGTGTACGACTTTTCATAAATGAAATTTGGTTCACTTTCTTTCTTTATAAAATTATAAGCGACGTACGTCGGCAATAATATAGAGCAGTTGAAGCATGTTAACCAATGAGACGTGGCCTTGGTATAACTTATAGAACATGTGGCTGTAAGCATAGCATATCCCTTTTTTTTCATTCGCTTTGTTAGTTGTTATATAGAAATCTGACCATTTTTTTTTTACTTTTTAAATTTGTAGCCAAACCATTTCTCTAGCTGAGTCGGTGAGCCAAGTAATCCTCTTCTTTTTGGTCTCTTTTTCTATTTCAAAAAGCAAATTAAAAATTTAATAATTCAAATTATTATCTATTAGCAATGATAATTCATATTATTATTTTGACCTCTAACATTTATAATTTTTATTTTTATTACCTACAACAATACTGGATACATAATTTTCATTTTTTACATTTGATTTGAACTTGATCTTTTCGTAATAATGATTATAAACGAAATGAATAAACATAGAAGTTAAATTAAACTTAAAATAAATACAAATGTAACGTAAAATTTGAAAATTATGTCACTGAGACTGTTGTTGGCACTAAAATGAAAGTTGTGAGTGTTACCGATCAAATTAATAGTATATTTATTATCATACAATAGATAATAGTTTGGATTATTACAATTCAACCTGTCTTTTCAAAATAAGCATGGTAAATATAAAAAAAGTATTTTAAAAGGTTGAATTTATATAATTTAGTTGATGGACTATGTTTATTGCCTTTAGATTGAAACACAATTAATTTGGAGATCATATTAATCTTATTATGTAAATAATTTAATAACAATTAGATTTATTCACAGGAAAGTTTGATTAATGTTGTTAATATCCTTTAATTTAATGTTTGACTACTCATAATAGTACAATATACGCTTAGATATATTAATTTATAACTTATCGATTATGAGTGGTTGAATGTGGCACTATCAAAGTACCGATCATTAAAGTCATTGCTTTATTAGACAAACAATAACAAATTGTCTAAAATTAACCATTACTTTCACACACCGTCTTTCCTAAAATAGAATTTTCTAACGAGTTGACAAGTATATGTACTTTTAAAAAGGGGAATGTAATTATACAAAACACGACTCTAGTAGTATTGTTTAGCCGTGTATCAATAGTGAAAAATTGAAAGTAAGAGTAACTTAACATCGAACAAATAGCATCGGTCTAGTTTAGTGTTGGTAGATTGGCGGTTTCACGGAGGAGATACTCTAGAGACTAAAAGATGTTGGCAATCTGGTGACAGTGGAGAAGAACGACACAATTGATACGAAGGTGAAGGTGGAGAGAAAGAAGAAAAAATCGACACGTCAACCTAAGAAGGTTGTCTCTTTCTTAATTTATTTCCAACCTATTGGGGAGGACCTAACCAGCGAATACATGTGGTTGATAAGATGTATAAATCATGGTCACCTTGTGGACCTCTTTATTTACAGAAGGGCGGGGTAATTAAATTAAGAAACTAATATAATTTTTAAGTAAAATTATGTTTAAGTGAGAAATAAAATGTAAAACCCAATGAAATGTTTTACCTCAAATTTTTTTGGTTGTGGGATTACAAACTCTCTCTCTAGGTTAAAGGTTTTTGAAATCTCACAACCAAGGATATTTGAGGTGAAACATATGTTTGGGTTTTACATTTCATTACCCATTCAAATATAATTTTACTTGAAAATTATACTAATTTCTTAATTACATTCTATTCTATTTCATTTATTTCAAGCAAACGCCCCTTTATTCTATCTTAAAGGTTCGACGTCCGGTGGGATATACACTCAGAAGCCTTTATTCTATCTTAAAGGTAACAAAATCCTTGTTCCTGATCTGTGGGATATACACTCAGAAGCAGTGTTTCGGAAACCGGACCGGCCGGTCCGACCGGTTCGACCGCGGATCGGTTCGGTGGCCGGTCCAATCTGATACGGATCGTTTTTTAGTGGTCGAACCGGCAGGTTCGTCCCGAACCGTTGGTCGGACCGGTTTTAGTATTTTTTTTATTTCATTGGGTAAAACGAGGTGTTAAACCATAAATTAGTACGTTGGATATACCAATATAGTTAAATTTTATATATAACTATAAAATACATATATAAAACATATATAAATTACTTATATTTAATTACATATATAAATATAGTTAAATCTGGTCCGGCCGTTATAACCACCAAACCAGTAAGATATCCAGTTCGACGTCCAATCTGGTTCCCGAAAACATTACTATCGCTTAGAAGAGTTCAACTTCATTGAAGTTACTAGAAGATCCAAGGGAATATACGGCTTTGGGATCCCATGTGCTTCAAAAAGTTTTTCTTGATTAAGAACATAAATTGTCTAGTCACTATTGGGAGAATTAAAGGTTCCTCGAAACATCTCAACATAGCCAACGTATATGCACCTCAAGAGCTAAAAGCAAATGAGTTATGACTTATGAGAATTTCTATAATCAACAATGTCAAACTTTCACGATATGTGATTACTTTTTTTGTGATTTTTATAAGGTGACAAACCCTACTAACAAGATGTCTGGATATTTTTTTATGAGAATTGTGCAAACAACTTTAATTACTTTATTGACGAATGTAATCTTCTTGAATATTGCAAGGGGGTCTAAGTATGCTTATATGAGCAAAATTTAAATGAAAGCTATCATTGATGTCTTCTATAATTGATGGTTAGACTTTGTAATACTTCTGGCCTTGAAAAATAACCAATCACAATCACATATTCATTCGATAGCTTATGATATATGTGTTTATAAGGCAGACCTAAGGATTATTTCTATCGAAGTATATTTTTTCAGTGCTTGTATTTCTATTGAATTGATGTTTGGATTCCAGGTTGGCTCATTCATCTAATAAAATACAATTTTATATTTTTAATATAATAAAAGACTAACTATAGATGTCACATGATATAAAATGATAACTAGATATGGCACATGTCAACACCACATTCACTCTAAAACAATATTTTCCCGCTTATCTGTCCTATTAAATAACTTAATTAATTAATAATTATATCATTTAAATTCTATTTTTTTGATTATAAGCTATTTTTAATAAGATTAAGAAATAGATCTTTTTATTAATGTTTATTTCTAGAGAAATAATTTTTTATAAAAAAAAAATTTTCTATAACGTACATCATATTTTTTTAATATGGAATATTTTAAAAATGACATTTTATAAATATGTTTTGTTTTGAAACAAATGTTTGATTTATTTTCTTTTAAAAAACAAAGTATAATTTTTTTAAAAGTTGATATAATTGTTTTATTACTTATAGTACTTACTTGTACGTAATTTAAATCACATATTATTTAATAATTAATAATTTTTTATTCTATTTAATATTTTATTTATTCAACTCGGGTAATACATAGGTTTACTAAAACTAGTTATAAATATATACAACATGAAAACCCTTAAAAACAATAAAATTATTGTTAATATACGTTACAACTCCCTCCCTTAAAAACAATAAAATTATTGTTAATATACGTTACAACTCCCTCTAGGGTAAGACTTTCACATGTTTGTCAAATTAGACGTGAAGGTGTCAAGGAGAGATATCTAGCATCTTGGATATAAATAATAACTTGGTAATTTTCATTCATCAATTCATATTATTGTTTTAGAACTCTTGGTAGACAAACTTAATTTAAAATGGATAAAGATAACATAAGATGACAAAGACTCGAAAATTAACTAACATCTTTTAACCATTCAAATTTCACTAAAACATGATCTCCATATCCCATAATTTACACCACGTTGCACACTTGTACCTAACCCCTGTCACCATTTCAATAATAAACAACATAACAACAACAAACAAATAAATAAATAAATAAACAACTAACACCAAAGCCGCCGAGCCACACAGCTTACCTCGAGCCACCTAAGCCGAAACTCGTTCCCTATATAAAGGGAAAGCGCTTTACGCATGACGCCGAATCGCCAACAAGTCTTCTTCTTCAAACCTTCTTCTCACACACATTCATCAGCTCTCAGAGCCACCTTCAATGGGCGTCGTACGGACAGACGAAAGCCGGAGAGCTGAAATCGAAGAGTTCCGGCGGATGCTGTTGTCGTGCTCCGGCGTCGTTCTAAAAGTCAGTACGCAAGACGACGGCGATCGCCGGCGAGTGATCGCCGGTAACCGGAGAGAATTTGCAGTAGATCAGAAGCTTGTTTGTGTCACCAGCGGCGTCTCCTTCCTCGGTATCGCTATCGTTAAACAGCTTGTGCTCAGAGGCTATGCCGTTCGAATCATCGTCGATAACGAAGGTACAGATTACGAATATATTAGTTAATCTCCAGGCTCTGTTGTAGGTTTTGTGAACGAAATTGATAGTTTATTACTGATTTATATGGAAATCGCGGAATACTGGAATTAGCGTTTGATTTGACTCTGTATAGCGACTAATAGTCTAATCGAATGAATATATGATGATTACATTCAACATCTATGTTCTGGATTTGGTAATTTACATAAATCATGATGTTAATAGCATGTGTGTCGCAATCGATTCGTTCTAGCGTCAACATTTTTGCTGAATTAACCTGAGATTTTGGATGTTCAACATCTATGTTCTGAATTGGTTAGGTAACTTAAATCATGATGTAATAGCATGTGTGTCGCAATCGATTCGTTCTAGCGTCAACATTTTGCTGAATTAACCGGAGTTTTTGATGTTACAGAAGATATAGATCGGCTGAGGGAGATTGAAGTTTCGGATGAAACTGAAGGATCATCGAGAATCACAAGCAACAATCGTATAGGAGTTGTTGTGGCGAAATTCAACGAACGTCGGAGCTTAATGGAAGCTTTCGACGGATGTTGTGCGGTGTTTCACACCACTGCGTTCATTGATCCGAGTGGATTCTCTGGTTACTCTGTGAGTCTCTCAGATCTATGACTTTTGACATTTTCGGTTACAACGAGACATTGTTTCTATCTTGACAATAAATTGGTATATTATTATTATTTACGGCCATATCAATGATGAAATCATGTGTTACAACTTGCTTAGATAATTAGTTGATATTTTATTTGTTTGGTACCTACTTTTCGTTTCCTTCTAGAGACTTTTCTATGACTCCGTTCAAATCCGTTTAGTGGAATTCAATAATAGCCCTTACATTATTGATATATCACCTACTTAGTTTTATACTACATTTAAGGTTCAAATGAGTCGAGCTCGACCTAAGTTTGTTTAGTCTTGAGTTTGGTTATTTTTAACTTAAAAACAACTCGAGCTCACTTTGTTTAGAGTAATATTACTAAAGCTCGAACTAACTGTGTTGAAAATTTTTCAAGATCGAGTTCGGCTCGGTTTTTATTTATATATTTTTATATTTAGTTTTATATATATAATATAATATAATATAATTATAGATCTCATATATAATACATATTATTTAATTGTTTTATTATAACTTTATATATACTAATAACTATTTATATAAATATATATTTAATAAATTAAGTAATATATATATATACACATATATATATATACATATATATATATATGTTAATTAATTAATTAATTAATTAACTCATTTAGGTTCGTGAGCCGGTTCGAGCTCGATATTTGAAGCTCCGGCTCAGGCTCGAGAATTTAATGAGTCCTTTCTGAGGTCAGGATCGATAAAAGTTTGGCTTGTTTTAAGTTTTTTATCGATTTGATCTAAAGTAGCTCACATGCCACTCAGCTCGTTTGTATCTCTCCTTACGCTTTTTGCCATGATATGAACTTCCTTAAATAAAATTTGTTCAGTAATCATGATCTGGTTAAAATCAAAAGACTGTAATAACAATGACAACCAAGTGGGATTTGATCAAATCATATGAAATGTGATGACTGATTTTTGAATTGATAGAAATGCATGGTGGAAATCGAAGCTAAGGCAGCTGAAAATGTAGCAGAAGCCTGTGCAGCAACACCATCTGTTAGAAACTATGTGCTTACATCTTCTCTATTGACATGCATATGGAGGGATACTTCCAATAACAGCCTCTCTCCAGTGGTGGATCACAATAGCTGGAGTGATGAATCCTTTTGCACTAGCAAAAAGCTATGGTATGCATTGGGTAAGCTAAAAGCCGAGCGGGTGTCATGGCGAATAGCTGAGGAAAAGGGGTTGAAATTGACCACAATCTGCTCGGGTCTTATAACTGGCCCCCGTTACTTCTGTGCAAATCCATCATCCACCATAGCATACCTCAAAGGTCGGTTTTAACCTTTCTTTGTGTTCTCAACAGTAATTGATTTAAAACACCTAATTCCATTTAACCTTGCACTTGCAAATATTTGAATCCACATCATTTTTATGCGTGACAAAAACTAAACCTCTTGACCACTTGACCACGAGTTCATGGGTAGTTATATTCTTTCTTACTTGATAGTCACTTTAAAGATGTGAAAAATAATAGCTAAAGGTAACAAGAATATGCAGGTGCTCAAGATATGTATGAACGTGGTTTGTTAGCGACAGTTGATGTTAACAAACTAGCCGAGGCGCATGTAAAAGTACACGAGGAAATGAACAAAAATGGTGGCGGAAGATATGTTTGTTTTGACAAAGTTGTACGTAGCCAGGACGAGCTTCAAAGACTAGAGCAAGAAACGGGACTTCATATAAACACGATGTCGCATGATGCTGAATTTAGATTCGAGTTGTCAAATAGAAAGCTTGATAGGCTAATGTCCCAAGTGCATAGATGCACAAGTGTATGTTAGCATGTTGGTTATTAGATATTAAGTATCGTTTTCTATATGATTATACAGTTTTGCCATGGTAAACTGAGTGTGATAAGGATCCACGGGTCAACCCAGCAGCCTATGGGCACTTCAGTGGGTTATTGAATTAGGGACTAGTGGGGAAATGGAAGAGATTACATAATTGATAGTAGTATTAATGCAATAATTTATTAGTGGCTGAGT